>CAEGAE010074068.1:0-34636 GCA_903067095.1 Girardinus metallicus
TAATAATAATAATAATAATAATAATAATAATAATAATAATAATAATAATAATAATAATAATAATAATAATAATAATATTTGCTTTTTATGCGTTTTGGGGCATTTATCACCGCCTGTTGATATGAACCATTCAGTAGAGTTTGGGGAAACAGTTGTCTGATAAACAGTTTTTCTACCCAAATAAACACATTGTGAAAGATTATTATTAATAACAATAATAATAATAATAATAATAAAATTTGATTTTCAAAGTTACTTTAGTTCTTAATTCTAATACTCGTTATGATGATGCATGTATAAATCATATTTAAAAAACGGAGATGTGTAGAAAAGGCTGTCAGTGACGAAGCCTCGGGGGTGAGATGTGCGCCACAAGCGCGAGGAGACAAATCAAAAGCAAGCTGCGCATCGTCGCCCTCATCCAATGGTTTCATCACGTCTGCTTCATTTTATGCACAGCGTGTCGCTTTATTGATCTATTATACCGTGTCGTGGCATAGCAAAGTAGGTTATGTAGGAGAAAAGGTGTTAAATATCCACACGCCTACAAAACCTTTCAGGAAAACGCGGGGAAATGCGCGATTTTATTGGAAATCTGTCTTCTGCGGAGACGTTTTAGGTACGTCGAAACAGAATTGGTTTATTCTGTCGCGTTTATTATTCGAAATCAGACTACATAGGTATCACTCATCTTACCTTCAGTTCTGTGCAGATGAGCCGCCGAGCCGAGGGTGTAGGGGTACCACCACGCAGAGGTGCGCTCCAGGTAGTGCGCCGGCAGAGTGAACCGCTGCGCGGGCACGTCAAAGCGTGGAAAGTTGAATTCCCCGACCTGGGAAAGGGAAAATCCTCCCTCTAAGGCCGCCTTAGCGGAGGCGACGAGCGGCGGTTTGGGTTTAGACGGCTTGCTGTCACAGTTCAGCAGGTTCTTGATGAAGAAAGGGGAATCCTTGGCCGGAGCGCACGTCTCTTGTGTCGTCTCTGGCATCGCTGCAGCTACGATCTGAACGCAAAGGTCCAGGATTTTTTAATTTTTTTTTTCTTATCAAAAGCAGAGGAGGGGGTGAAAGTAAAAAAAAAAAAAAAAAAAAAAAAAAAAAAAGATGACTTACAGGCTGTGGATATCCCAGGTACTTGGAGTTCCTGTTTTTCTAACTCGACTTCACACCCGGAGAGCGTCGTCAAAACACACTTCCTTCTCCACGGGTGAAATAATAAAATAAAGCGCTGATACGTGTCACCAAAAGACATTCATGGGGATGTCTCATCCCGGAGTGTTTCCGTCTAAAACGCGAGGGGGGTGGGGGGGGGAGGAGAAGAAGAAGAAGAAGAAGAAGAAGAAGAAAAAAAACCTCTTCGTGTCCCAGCGTGTCAGTCAGTCGCTGTCTGATGCTAATGATGAAATAAAAATGTCATCCAAGTTAAATGCGGAAAGTATAGGCGATTGGGCATGTACAATGGCAAATGGGATTAAGGGAGAGACGGCGAGGGGAGGGAGGAAAAAAAAGAGGGAGAGACCATCCTCCCCTCCTCTCCCCACTCCGTGCGCCCTGTGGCTGCAGGCTGTGCGCGCTCCCCTGTTATTGGTCTTACAGTACAATTAGCGACAATTGAACAGCACCAAAAGGAAGGATTTGGACCAGTCTCACAAGGAACAAAGACTGCATCACTCACAGAAAACGACCTCTATTTCATCTAATATAAAGGCGTGTGTGCTTTAACTCTCTTCAAAATGTTTAGTCTTTCTTCCTCTTCTTTCTAAATTTCAATGCAATTAAACTGCTTTTTGAGCGAGCATAAAATAAAAAGTAATTGGGAGACGTGAGTCTGTTAAAAGTATTGTTTTAAAAAGTCAATTTAATTGAAAGTGCATTTCAAGAATCCCCTGCATGTACGCCCATTTGTCGCAACAGTTGTCCGGAATTTTCGGTAATTGCTTCAATAAAACATTTTCTATTAGATACAAATTTATTTCTAAAAGCAAATCCCGTCGCGAGTGGATGTGAGGTCTCATGTCAACGATCATCTTAGAGCTACAAACAGCACGGGCCTGTTATCCACACTGTTATCTCACCTAATAAATAACGAAGCAATATTCAATAAATAACAATTGAATAAATCAATTTCCAATCTGCTTCTTTGTGGATAGTTGCTAACTTGGTTCACTTTTACTTCGTGCAAGCCTAAATACACTGCATGCGTTTAGCGACGTCTGTTCCTCTGTGCGTTCATTTATTGTCAGTTTCTGTTCCTATAATCTGGGAGGAGAAGAAGAAGAAGAAGAAGAAGAAGAAGAAAAAAAAGGTCTGCAGCTGCACCGCGCGTCACCAATGGGCGATTAGATTCATATTTCTAATTCATTGATTTCCAGCGAGGGCCACTTCCACAATGTCTGCGGGTCGCGCAGTCATTTATTTGAAAAAAAAAAAAAAAAAAAAAAAAAAATTCCTAATCGATTTTGTTAATTCATCCCTCAGATTGCGCTCTTTGTAAAATGCGCCATGTATATTCACTCATTGATATTAATTGACTTGTTAAAAAGCAGCAGCCGCGCTGGTTGGAGAACTGCTGGGGCTGATACGGAGGAGGTACGGCGGAGGGACAGCGCCCTCTGTGGGTAGCAAGGAGCATCTGCCTGATTCGACCGCCTTATGAGGACAACTCTGTTGTCCACGGTGTAGGATTGTGGGAAGTCACACAAACAGGTACCCATTAGACAAAAGAAAAAAGAAATGTGAGTTTAAGAAAAAAAAAAAAAAAGAAATGGAAGAGTCATGCACATAATAAATTCTCCAGATGATAAACGTAAGGTGATATTAGGGAACACAAAAATTGAAGATTTGCCAAAGACTGAGTTGCACATGTATTTTCATGACATGTGCAACTGTAATGTTTATAGTCATTCATTCTGAATATAAACAGTGGAATATTCTGATATTTGATCTTGTTTCTTAGAGGATAAATTAGAGTTCAAACACGTAATGTCAAATGATGTTGTTTCATAATGAACTGAAACAACAGTTCAGTTCATCCTGAGGTGACATCCTAAGGTTACAATGGCAGCCGCTGTTTGCTTTTACTGTAACTGAAGTGCAAATAAACACATTTGTACAGAGAACTTTATTAAAGCAACATGTAATAAGTTTCATTCTGCAGCATTTTTCTTATTTTGTTTTGTTAAATTATAATAGTTCATATGAAAAACTAATTAATATGTACTTATTTTGATATGATTAACATATCAAATTAAGTCTGAAGTAACCATGTTCTTGCTCAGCTCGAGGGATTGCTGTTAAACCAGTTTTTAGAATCAATCTTCTACAGATGGTAAAATGAAGTGAACTTGACTTCAGTATATTATCATTAAGATGTGATCTGAATTCATGTAAGTGAATTTGAATCTACATGAATGGATTTTAATGGACTGATTTAGATAAATTCAGTGATTTAAATTTAATTTAATTTAATTTTTTATTATTTTTTTTTACAGTCCCTGAAAATAATATTTATTGTGAAATGGTGCTGAACGAGAAAACTGAATAAAAATCTACCAGGGCAAGTTTGCTCTCTAAATTAAAAATAAATAGATAAATAAAATAAAAAACTTAAATACAGCACACTCAAGTTAGGAGAGAGTCTAAGGGTTTTCAACACAAGAAATAGGTGAACGACCGTCAAAGTGGCCGGAAATTGGGTTAAAAGGCATTTGCCAGTTGTAGTTTTTCACATTCAGTCAACAAGCTCTGTGTTGTGCACAGTTTAAGAACCATGACAACCAGAAATAGTTGTGAATAGACCATGGGTAAGATGCAAAACTGATTTTAATATTTGATTTGTTGCTGTCTTATATTAGTTCTAATATAAGTCGTGTTTCACATTTTGATGAGGAGTTTGCTGTGTTTGATTAACTGAAACTCTTTGAATGAACATGACTATCCAACACTGAGCAGATATCTTAAAGCTTGATATTTAAACCTTTGTCATGTTTGGAAAAAAAACATTACAAATATATAAAATATAAGTTCTATATATTTGTGTGCTTTTGGTTTAGTTTCACAGATGAATCCGTAACTGTAATTCAGCATTAAATGCTGGTTGCAGGGGTTAGTTTTTGCATAGTGAGAATAAACTTTACTGTTCGGAATGGGATCCAAACAGTAAATGTTCACTCAATGTTTTTTTGTTTTTTTTTGTGAGGCATTGGAAATATTACAAAATGAACCTAAGATTCTTACATGTAGAGTGCGTAAAAGCAAAGACTGTAAAAATGAAAACTCTGTGGACACATACACCACAGCAGGCTTTTCTGCTCTTATTGCACTCCATGTGGCTAGAAAAAACTGATACTCCAGACCCCATCATCGAAAAGAACGTAAAAAAAAAAAAAAAATGGTATTACGCAATCAGTTTGAGCTTTTATTATGCATTGATTACCAACATGTAGTAGCCCGTGCCCACGCGCCATTTAGGGCCTCTGAATGCTCCATAAGTCTATTTTTGTTGCTCCTTGGGTAGGTTACTATGGCCTTTATATTATTTATTTCAAAGCGCCCAGATATTGATTATTTCACAAGGAAAAATGACAAATGGCAGCAGGGAATGACACGGTCAGCAGGTTCTATTAGAGAAATGATAGTGTTGCTCGTGGTTTGTTAAAAGGTCCAGTTTAGATACTTTATAGGTTTACATCCATCATCGTCTAATGACCTATTTGATGAAAAACACGCGCTCTGGTGACAACAGCCCTGTGCAGCCAACTTTGCTTTGTAATTGCTCCCATATTAAGTATAGATTTTTGTTTTGATATCTTGTGAGAATTCCTTTCTGTGGGTCAGAATTGTGATAAAAGACAACGGCAAAAGCTCAGAGGGAGAGAAGGCAGGAGGAGAGAGAGGGCCGTGGTAGACAAACGACTAAGAGGTGTTGACAGTGAAACTGGGAGTTTGTTGTGAGTTTCAGGAGGAAAGATTTAGACCCTTAACTGGAGTGAAAACAGTAGTGCTGATAAAGAATACGCCGTAAAAAAAAAAAATCCAGCGCTACAAATGGAGAATTATTTTTTAAAATGTCTCAGGGTTAAGCTCTCTTGTAAAATACCACCTTTAGTTGGCGTTATTAATTTTGCATACCAAATAAAAACCTTCTGTCTCCAACACAAAAAAGAAAAAAATAATTTCTTTATAAGTACGAATTGTTTCTTTTTGGTCAAAGTCCCTTGATGTTATTAATGCTTTTTTAAACTGATATTTAGCAATTAAACTACAGACAGGTGAGAGCAATAGAGTTGATTTTTGCAAGAAAACAAACATTTTTTGCCATTCGTGGTTTTTACCTGACGGTGATATTTAGCGCTTGCCAGATAGTATTCTTTTTCATGACTCGCTTTGTTTTAGGTGTCATAATAATAGCAACAATAATACTAACAGCAATAACACAATTTAAAACTTGTTATAAATTAGATTACTCAGAAACAAGTAATTCATAAATAGTCACTGATTAGTTAACAAGAAAGTGAATAGATTCATTTTACTTTCATTCAGTTTAGCTGTAAAAAATAATACAATCTACAATTACTATAAAGAGAAGAATGAATATCCAGCATTGAATGTAAACGTGATTTCTAAAATAGATGGAATAATTGGGAAAAGAGAGGAAAAAGTATTATTAAAATATTCATTTGAGTATCCACATAGAGAATGGATAATGATTTTCTTTAAGATTTTGGGGATTTAAAAAAAATTAATAATAATCACCAAAAAAATCCCTGTAGGAATGACAATGATTGGATTATTAATATAAATATGCAGATTTTTTCCTTATTTTGACTTCTATAAAAACAAATACAATGCATACAATGTGATGAACCAGCATTATGCCATGACTACTACAGGTTTTATAAACCTTGTGAGTTCATTTAGTTTAACAAATTAAAACAGAGCTTGCCAGTCTTTGCGTCAGTCACCCTCCACCCAAACAGCTTTTGGCATTTATCACCAAAACTGTGTCCACTCTGTGTCCTTCTTGGACTCTTAACTCTCGATTTCAGGTTGAAACAAGCCATTGAACCAACGAAGGCCACACGGAGATTGCTTAGATTTAAGCATTGCATTTAAAGGAATTAGTGGCTGTCCACTGACCCGACAAGCTTTAATTGGGATTGTGCAGTCATTGATTGTAAGTGGCCATATGGCTCTTGAGTTACAGACTGATTAACTTTTACTCGGCCCCTTTGCACCAGGCAGTCGAAACAAGCTCAATGTCATTCAGCCGAGCCCAACAGAAGAGAATCTTGTTGCTTTGTGTGTAAAACAGGCAAAAAACTGGAATAAAAGTGCAAACTCTAGTATATTCTTTTATGCATCTCTAGATCTTTCAGTTGTCTAATTTGATTTCATAGATCTTATATAAAAAGCTGTTGTTCTGTGATCTTTTGCACATTTTGTCATGCATTGGAAGCAAAACAACACAAGTGTGAACACTTTTCCAAAGTCAACATGTGAAAGATTTGGTGTGCACTTGTACTCAGCTATTTGTGATCAATATCTTGTAGAAAGAGAAGCAATTTCAGCTGTAAAGGTTTTGGGTGTGTCTCTACCACACCGTAAAACAAATAAAAAAAAAATTGTCTCTAATTTACCATAACCACAGAATTTTAATGTATTAATACAGATTCTACCTTGTTTATATGATAAAACTGAATAAATATATATTTTACTGTATTTATATGGTAAAATTCTGGCAACTACAGCTGCCGGTATTACAGAAGTTTTTTTTTGTTTTGTTTTGTTTTGTTTTTTTTACAGTGCAGCTTTGCACGTTGAGAGACTGACATTTTTTTAAACTTTATCCTTGCAAAATAGCTTAAGCTCAGATTGGATGGAGAGCCTCTGTCTACATAAATCTTCAGTTTCTTTTACACATTCTCACTTGAATTTAAACCTGGACTTTGACTGGACCACCTTATCTAACAATCTAAACCACTTCATTGTAGCTCTGGCTGCATGTAGAAATGTCCCACTATTCTAATATCAAGTATTTTAAAGACTTTCGCAGATTTCCCAGTAGGTTTGCCCTAAATGTAGCTCCTCTCATCTTCCCATGAACTCTGACCCGCTTCTCTGTCGACGCTGAACAACATCTTATCCCACATCATGATGCTAACACCCCCACTTTCCTGCTAAGGAGTGCTGTTTTCAGGGTATGTGTGTTTTCCATTTTGGTCTCACGTTTGTCGAACCATCTTGTTGCAAACTATAAATGGGACTTTTTATGGATTGTTTTCAACAAATGCTTTTGTTGTGCTATTGTTTCATAAAGGCCTGATTTGTGATCAGAAAACCACAGTCAAACAAATACACCACATAATTTACAAGCTTTTCACAATTTTGCACTACTCCATTTATGTTGGTCAATAGACCAACATAAAGCAGTGCAAAATTGTGAAAAGCTTCTTCTACCGTAGTAGAAGAGAGGTTTTCAGTTGCAACTTGACTACATGAGAAAAGATTCAAGGGTTGTGAATATTTTCGACTTAACTATAGTATTATTTTTTCCTTTCTCATTCCCCTGCAGGGATCTTGACCTCCGGATGGTTCGTATGGAAACAGTCACTGGGCTGATGTAGCCTTTTTTTAATCTTTTCATCCAGGGTTTAATCTGAGCCCTCCAGCCACCTGCCCCAAATGTCCACTCTCTGTGCCTCTCGAAACTCTCCCCTAGATTGTCGCCTTTCACCCAGCCTGCCTGCATGTGTCATTACAAGTCAGTAATCTGGAGAAGGTAGCAGAAAGGTTCTCATCAGCGTCAGCCTGAGATATAGATATGGGCCCGGTAACAAATGGCCAAATGCACAGGCAGCAGAGCACACCATCAATAAAGCAATTTCTTGTGTCATAACAGCTGCGCTTTTCCTAAAGCCAACCTTTCAAAACTTTTCCCCCTGCAAATCGCTGCAGCCCCACCATTACAGCCCTGCCTTGTGAATTTAATGGATTCCGTACAAATAATATTCTGCTATAATGGAAAAGGTTGAAGTCACTGAAGACAGATGAAGTCATAAACATGTATAATTGAGAATCAAAGACCGATAAATTTTAAACTGCTATCCATTTTCTCCTCTTAGATGATGATATATGTCGGCGCGGCTGCGGGAAAATGGAAGAGATTATGGCGGAAAATTATAACAATAAATTTTCTAAACATACACCTTGATTATGCTTCGATTTTTTGGAAAGGGTTGAAGCCGAGGGGAGGAGGGGGGCTTGAAAGAACGCTGGGATTGCTGAAAGCTTGCCGGCTAAATGGCACCATAAAATAGGTTCCCTGCTCTTTTGCCTGCATAGCGTAGGCATGCCTGGAGGTGTGAGCCCCCCCCACCCACCCTCTCTCTAAATGGGGGAAATGAATTGTGTAATTTATTGCAAATGTGCACACAGTGAGATTAGATCAGCATATCCCATCAAAGGAACAACAATCAATCAGCCTCTAGTTAACAGCTTGAAACACATAAACCAGGGCACCTAATGGCTTTCCAATTTAACAGATTGATAGACTTATCCGGTCCTAAGGGATGAATTAAGAAAACCGGGTACTTCCATACAGGCACTGGCACTTTTGACAGGACCTTTGCCCCTTTTTTCCAACTCACTTTCTGTCTTTTCTTTAGAAGACGAAGACAACGTTAATATTGAAATGAAGAGGAAGCCAATTTCTCCTACTTTATTTATTATTTCTACCCTTTCTGTTAGAGAAACCAGGCCGGGACTTATTTGTTATTCAGATGAAGCGTGAGTGTAAAGTGTGTCAGATGTGGGGAATGGGCTGATTTTAATTACCTGATTATCGCGGGTCATTTGGAGCTGTGAATTCAGGGCGCCTATTCAGAGCCACTTAACAATATCTAAATGTGACCCAGGTTATCCGTTCAACCGAGAATGTAAAAAAAAAAAAAAGGCACTTGTTTGTTTCATATGGTATTAATCACATAATTAGCTGATGCAAATTCACACATATTAAATTAGAAGATATAACCTTGCTGGATGTAGGCAAGTAAATGTTTATAGAGGTAATAACTAAACATAAACATACATGAAAAATTCTCTAAAACATTTTTTTGTATTTTGTTGTTTACCCTAAATGAGTTAATATTACGCTGTAATAACTCAACCTACTGTTTGCTTGATAAGTTGCTGTTTTATTTGTACTTTTTGTAATTTAGACTTTTAAATATACTTCTATATCCCTGTACTTCTTTAAGCTAATAAAACTGTTGGGCAATACTTTGCACAGATTTGCAACAAACGTCATCTTAGAGTGCGCAACATCAGCAATAATTCTTTTTTCCTTAGGGTATAAATGACTTGTGACACATGCACGTTTCTTTTAGCCATTATTCAAAATGGGAAAGACAAGAGACAGTTTACTATTCAAGTTAGGCAGATGTCTGTTGATGTTCTTGAGTCCCCAAAAACAATGAAACGATGTGAGCTGCGACAAACAAAGCTGAATGACGACCAAGGATTTCAATCTTACCACACAGTGGTTGTATGCTGGGATGTTGATTCTTAATACCACAAAAATGTACACTTTAATGCGAGACTGCTGGATTAAAAAAAAAAAAAAACTTCAAAATTGAAGGATAAGCTACGGCATGTTTCTTTAGCAGCTTTCGATTAAAACAGAGGTCCCTGGGAGGTCATTTGTTGTTTCATCAGCCACAGTCGTTTCTAACGTAAATAGTGGCTGATTTTCAATCTCTAATCCCCAACATCATTATCTGAGCTTATTAAATTTGCCCGAACACCAAGCATTCTAAAAAAAGTGACCACTAACGTAAGAGAAGTCAAATCTTTGGAATGAATTTGCAACTTGGTTCCGTGTTTCAACCCAGTAATGGTCACAGCTAGCTAAAAAATCTGATCTTATCAAAAATCCATTCCTTTTTCTTTGTGAAGCACAGATTTTCAACATACATCTCCGAGTGCGCAAAATGTCATCTTGAAATCCAGTTGAAGTCCAGTTTCATCTAACTCACTGCAGCCGAACAGTCTTATTCAAAGAAATTATGACCCAGTTCAATTTAGTGCTGTCAGATTCAGAGAACGATTACATTTAAAATGCCGATTGCAACGATTTTTTTACTTTGGTCCAATCTCTCGCTGTGAGTGTGCACTTCACTGGATGTGGCAGAGAAAAGGAGATCTGCCTTTCAACAGGAAAAAAATATCTCCAGCAAAAACCAGTGAAGAAGAATCACTTTGCCTTGACTGAATTAAGGGACCAGAGAGCAGGAAAAGGAGTAGAAAGCGAAGAGTGAGTGTTAAGATATAGCATAATGTTCCCCAAATATTTCACTGAAGATAGCCTAACGTTCACCCCGACCAGAATTAAATATAACCATTTAGGAGGGTCCAGTCTTTTTAAAGGCCCCACTAACCCAGAACCTTAACCCAGAAATCTTATGTAACATACACTCAGTGCATTATCTTGTCCTCATCCGTACAGACAGCTGATCTTTCTGTGTTGCTGCATAATTGAGGAGCTTTTGGTCTCAAGGATGAGATCCTGAGAGAGATGGGAAAGTGTTACCTTAGACCCATCAGAAACTGATCAGACTCAAATGAGCCCACAGATAAAGTCCATCCACAGGACAGAGCTCCAATCTGTCAGAAAGCCTTTGAGTTTGCTGTTTCATAAATCTGAAATTAACTAAGTTGTGCTCCACACACAAGAGTCATTTCTACTTGTTGTAAGTGATGTGAATAGTTGAAGGGGGAAAATAATGTTGCTGTTTTCATCTAAAGGTTCTAAATACAATAGAAAAGAAACTGACCTTTACTAAAATTATTTAAACTGAAGGAATTGCAAGGAAAATTTTTAAAATCTCTTCAGTCCACTCTGCTTTACAACAATTCCTTAGTTCACAGAATTTCAGTGTATCGCTAGGGGTCATTGTCCTGATGAAGATTTGGTTTCAGCCAAGCTTGAATTGTGGAACAGATGGTTTCATACATGTCTCAAGCACACTAGTTTATATATGACTCCATGGTGGATTCAATCAGTGAAAGATGAGCTGAAGATCTGTGACAACACATCAAGCCCACATAATCACTCACCACCACCGTGCTTGAGAGAGTTGAGATCTCTTCTCTTGTCTCATTTTTCCAAAGAATTTTCTTTTTCTCCAGAGGTTTTGCTGTCATATTGCTAGAGAAAGGTGGCTTTGTACTGGAAAGTCTTCCAAATGATCCACATTTCTTCTGTATTTTTCTAATTTAACTGTCATGGACTTTAACTTTACACTTCACAAACTCAAGTTTGTAGAGTGTGAAATTGAGCTCTTGGGCTTTTTCAATTTCTCCGACCGTTGCATGACAGGACTCTGGTTTGAATTTGCCAGGACGCCCATGTCTTAGTGGTTTTCCACTCGTGAACGATCTTTTTCTCTGCAGAATGACAGATGTCAGGTGGTTTGAAAATTGCCGTTTGACCCAAAGTCTGAGATTGATGAGCAGCAATAATTTACTCTCATTGATGATGTCTTCCATACCCGGCATTATGTTCAAAGGACTTTTATAGAAACAGTCCCACTAAGATGAAAATAAATAAGTCTGTTCTTTATTAAATCAAATCATCATCAACATTGCATTTGAACAGGGTTTCCATTTTGGCTTTGCCTTTTGTTTTGTAAATAATGACTTGATTAAATTGACCTGAGGCTAGATTTTAATGTTTCAGAAACTTGTTAAGACCTGATCCTTGTTTTATATTCAGAGATGTAAAACCCTACAACCTGTTCTTCCCCTGCTGTGACCCATTCCCACTCACACGACACAGAAAATGTATTGAGATTCAGCTCACAGGTTAGAAATGAGCCACAATTGATTACCAATAGATCAATAAATTGGACAGTGAATGGGAGCCCATTACTAACCATTTAAAACTAATAGCACTTTGATTGCCTCTTTCTCCCCGCTTTTCACTCAGCTCAGAAGAAAAGCGTCTGCCATCTGACACACGGCGGGATCAATCCTCCAAAACGGAAAAGATCAACTGTGAGAACATGCAAACACAAAACAGGAACACGGCTGTCAAACTCCACAATTACGTTCTTCGCGGGTTTAAGACCAACAAGTGTAATTTCCTACTTGACACTAATATCCTGCCTGTTGACACAATTTTCCTGACCCTTGTGTTTGTTTTGTGATGAGAGGAAGGGGCACATGACAGCAAAGTACGTTCAGACATAATAGCCCCTTCCTTTCTCAGTCGTCGTGATGGACAGTAATGAGTGTTTATTTTGTCTCTCCGCTCCCTCTTTGTGCCACGGGGCGGTAAAAGAGCGCCATTATTGTCAGCTGCTTAGCATTGCTCATCTCCCTCTTGTAGAAGTTGTGAAAGCTGCCAAACAGGAGTAAGAAAGTGAGTCTGAGATTTAAATTCAAACAGTGCCTCGGGACAGTGTTTAAACTTACTGAAGTTTTATATCGTTTGTCGCGGAAACAAACTTCAGTGCTTTTTTTATTGGGCTTTTATGTGATTATGGATGGATTCATCACCTCAATACTGAGTAGCACAAAATTTGTTCTGCAGCAACATCTGCAAACAGTGACTTTGAAATTTGTTATCAAAAAGTCACATACGTGAGTCCTCGATTTTATTCTAGAAGAATGACTGGAGCAGTTATGAGAGTTTGTGATCCCACATTTTATTATTGTTTGTTTTATAAAGTGCTGTAGAGTTTTTGTATTTGTCTGCTACTGTGCCTATGTTTTTTGGCAAAGGAAGCAGTTCTTGATTTACCCTGTTATGTTGACAAAACTCATTTTTTTAAGCTAATGCACATGGCTTGTTAAACTGTTTTACAACACTGGGTTTGAGAAGCACTAAAGCTCCCACCACTTTTAAACCATTTATTTGGCACCATCTTGCACACTTTATAGAAAGAATAACAGGAGACAGATTTAAAGACAATCTGTTGACAATTTGTAGTCCTAAAATATTGTGAGAATGCGGCAACTGGCTGATTGTTAGCAGCTAACAATGCTAAATCTTGTCTCATCTCATTCTTGTGAACCGAATATTGCACATCACCTCATGTCATGATTTGGATGCACTCTCTTATACACCTAATAACCAATAAGTGTCCAAACAGATCTGCTTATGCAAAGAAGTTTATGAATACACAATGCCATACTTTACGTACGTAGAGCTTCAGTGTATCAAATACATCCAAATCATAAAGTCAAACAAAACTCGTTGTAGACATTCCATCTTTTCCTCTCACACTGAACAAAAATGTGATAGATCACTGGGCAGCATCAATCCCTAATGGGCCTCTTAAAATTGGACTCTTAATACATCAAGTATCCACAGTAACCCCTCGACAACTCTATCTTCCTCACGTCTTAACGCAGCCCTACAGTCCTCAGGGCACCCAGGAAAATTAACCATTTAACAGCAATAAATAACAGAGTCTGACTCAAGGGGACCTCAAATCACTCTTTCCCTCAGACACTTGCACACAAAATAAGGAGCAGCCACATATGTCGGCTTACCAGCAAACAGTCCAGTCAAATCAGTGTGACAGAGAAGGCACGCCATCTGTGACTGAGGTCGCTTTCTCAATCATGTTCTAGTTAAACGTAAAAGACACTTTTTGTTTCATATAATCCAAGACGCTGCAATCTTTATGAATGAGCTGACTTAAATGTCACTTGAGAATGAGCAACAAATTCACAGCAAGAGTAAAGGTTGAGTAAAAAAAGGCATATTTAATTACACTTAAGTCCAAAATTTAGATCATAAAATATTTGTATTCAACCAAGAAGCTTGTTTCTAATTAAAAATGATCTATAAATTACTTGTATTTGTGTAAAAAAATCACATGTTTCTGAAGGGTAATTTCTGTTTCTCAGAGGGCCTAAGTGACACTCTATGAAAGCAATGACAGAAATATATTATGAAAATATATCCTAAATCTCATCATTTTCACACTTCTCCTGTAAATTGAATGAATACATTTGTATGTAAACACAAAAACTAGCAGTGATTAACTCATCCACTGACCATGTCATAGACTTAATTTATTGGTAAAGTAAAGAAACAAGGCAAATTGACACAAAGATTAAATCTAAGGTCGGGGAAATCCTGAAAGGAGTTGAGAATTAATGTTCAGATTATCTTTATCTGATCAAAAGTTTAGCTTCATCAAATTGTCTCTCAGAGGTGAACTTCATTTTCTAGCCTTCTTCGAACTTCTTCTTTTTTTTACAAAACTCAGACCTTCAAGAATCATATCCATTTTCACTAATGTATGTAAAAATGTTACAAACTACATATTCTTATACATGTATGTCCTCCACTTTCCAAAGTACTTTTTATCCACTACTTTGTGCTGGTAAAGACTATAAAACAATTTGATGTTTTCAGCTGTAATGTCGCAACGTTTTGGAAAGCCCATTTCACACTGATGTTCACGCTGATGGGAACATCAGTGTGAAATGGTCTTTCATATCCCATAAAGGTTTCTTCATGGGAATGGGGTTCAAACTTCCACAAACTTCCAACTTCTACTAAACTACGACTACCGAAACTAGAGCTGAACCAGGACTTTGTGTTTTATAATATTGCTTTTTTTTTTCCACTCATCAGATATCCAGATTAATATATTTTCTGCCAGTAAAACACCAGTTGCAGTAAAAGATCTTTACTTGTATTTATGTTTGACATTGTACATTCGACGCTAGATTTCATATTAGTCCAGATGTAGCATTGATTACTTGAAAATCCCAAGCACAAATCACATCAATACCCAGTACCCTGCAACAGGATAGAGCTGCCTGTACGCGCTCATGGATAGGGGACAGTTACTGACCAATTGATTCGATCTGAAGGAGGGGGCATTCGTTTTCCCCACAGCAGAAAAGACCTTGACTGTAAGTCTAGCAATCACTCCACCATCTTACCTCCAACTACAACTGCCTCTAATACCCAACTGTGTCCTCAATCTCCACTCCAATGGGCCCTAGTATGCAACTGTTCCGTCAGCGGCGTTATGTATTCGGCTTTCTATTTCACTTTAATAGGGGAGAAATTGCCAACATATTCTTTTACAGCCCCCTGGTACCATTAGAAAGCCACCTGTCATTTGGATTATTTATGAAAAACTATTTCATGCTTACTTACATTTGCTGCTTATTTTCCCCCAGTGTGACCTGCAGGAGATTTAGTTCCATTTTGAAAGCCTTAAAGCCAATTCTTTATGTCTGCAGGTCAGCCTTCTCAATTGAGTTGAGATTGAAATACTAGTGTGTAGTGGGAAAAGTATGGCAAGAGGAAACCAATAGTCTTTTAGTGTGTAGGGGGGGCTGTAGTAAAAGGAAGAAAGGAAAAGGGGGAATAGTGAAAGAGGTGAAACAACAGAGGGGTGAAAGAAGGTGATTTCAGGTGGATATGGAACGGGAGACGAGGCAGCTGCAGAAATACGAGGCAATGCAAATGTAGCAGTAAAAGTGGAAGAATGAATGGCACACAAACATCCGGCTGCTCCTGAGCGGCAACGGTAACAAGGGCTAGAAAAATAAAAATAAAAAAATAAAAAAACTGAGTCAGCGAGTTGGCTTTGAAAGTAAAAACAGAGAACATAAACCAAAAGTGGTCTTAAATCTACAAGCTTTTATATTTCATCCAAAAACATGTCAAAACCCTCCTTGTGCTCGGTGTTTCACAAGGACAACAATGATAAAATTAGCTGCTAGTCTTTCCCCTCGGTGTTAAAAGCACTTGGACTTACATTCATATCTGTTGAAAGCTGCTGGAAATATTTTTTTTATTATTATTTTAAGATATGATGTTCATCAAAATAAAGTCAAAATCTCCTTGAAACATTCCAAATGTAAACGATATTTTCTCTCCCAGCTAGAAAATATAGTGAGTATAAGTGAAGTCTTATGTGAAATTAAATGTTTCTTTCAATGTGAGCGCGACTTTCCCGTTTAAGGATAGAATATGTATTAATCGTTTTTTGCAAATATATATATATTTTTTTCCATTTTCTCAGTACTAGGGATTTGATGTAGCATAGCATAAAGCAAATAGAAAATCTCTTTAAAAAGTGTATCTTTGATTTTTGAGCAAAGCGAATCAAATTATCGGGTTGTTTATTTCATGCTTCCAAATGCTTACCTTGTCCTCTGATTCTGGAATGACCCACCTGCACTCATAATCTCATAATATGTAAGATGGATTCAGCGTGCTTCTGATTGAGGCTTGGCTCAGGTTTTATACAGTGACCTTAATAAAGTGTGGCGTGGCCGCACAGGTTTGTCACTGTCACAGGTAAATGATGTAATTAATGAGGGTGTAGCGGAGTGGATGGGAGCTGGAGTGTTTTGCTTTTAAACACCTCTCCAGCTGACTGGGTTTGGGGAGGCCCAGCTGGACAGAGCCAGCAGATCGATGCGGGGGTCAGGGGTCAGTCAACCCTCCTATTATGGCCGAGGTAGTTCCCATCATCATCTGGCTAACGATGCCCGCAGGAGAGCAGGAAAAAAGGAGGAACTGCAGGGAGAGGACTCAGATTTGGAGGCTTAGGCACAAAATCTGCATTGACTCTGAAGATGTTTAACTTCTGAAGAGATGTTTTCCATCTTTATTCTAAAAACCAATTTTGAATGAAAATGATCAAATATGCCACATTGTTAATCTGCATTAACATTTTTTGTGTCTCTATTTAACAAATGAATCGTACATGGGCTCGTTTTACATATTTTCTTGTTTTGTTTAGTCTTTTTCAGTTAAGGTGATTTATTTTGTAAAAAGAAAAAAACAGCAATCATCATTCCTTACCAGAGACAAGTCTTTGCAGGAAGACCATGTGGATTATTTGTCAAAGCTTTTTACCAGTTCACTTGAAAATAATTTCATTTAACTTGATTTTATTTTATTTTTTAGCCAGGACTGCTGACATTTGAAACTGCATGAGTGAAAATTTGTTCTCAAAAAAGCTAAAGTCCAATTGGGACTGACGGTTTCAGACTAATTCATTTTATCACTTAAACAGATTCATCTGAGTCCAAGCTGATTATTTAAAATACCCCTCAAATTCCTTAGGACCCTGACTTTTTTTAAATTTTCTCTTCTGCAGGTCCTCCACTGAATACAGTTTTGTTCATGATGATGATGCATTATTAAAATTACATCAGAGGAACATGGGAAATCGTTCCTGGCCAGATTGCATTAGATCAATATTCTCAAAGAGCAAAGAGCCCATTAATCTAAAACTTCTTTCACATTAGCTACATTTAACACAGACCACTAACTTTCCAGTCAGACCCACCCAACTGCCACCACATCAAATCAAATCTCAGTTTTTTTTCTAAGATCCTTGTTTCCCTCACAACCATGAACTTTTCATGTCATACCAAAAAGTTAAACACTGTAATTGTTTTAAAAGAATTGTAGATTGCTTTAAATGACTTAATATCTGAAACATACTGTAACATAATAATAACTCAAAATAAAGACAGAATACACATCAATTATTGATAAAATTTAACATGCTACGTAAAAAAATGTATGAGAAGAAAATATAAAATGAACATGCTGTTACAATTAAATGGTGTAGGTGAATATCCAGAGGATAGTCCTTAAATAAGGGTAAAGGTACATTTTTTAAATAATTCATCATTTCAAAATTAAATACCCGATTTGATGTTCACCTTTTCTAAGCCTATTTATGTCACTTATTTAGCTTCACAAAATTTCCAATTCACTTCAGTATCAAATTATAGCACATTTGGTTTGTTAGACAGAAAAGACAAAAAGTGAAAATTCTACACCATTTTTTAGTCCTGGATAGAAAAATAGAAAACAAACAAAAGTTTTATTTTATTTAGAGATATTGTGGAACTTTTTGATCGGCAAAACCCCATTGCTCAATAGATCTGTAGTTTGACGTATTTTACCGGAAATTCTCTTCCTTGTGAAGTTAAGGTACCTTTGTTGTGCTAGTCCTTAAGAAAATATATTACATTATTTTAAGAAAACCAATGTTCTATCCCGACTTTACCAAAAAAATATTAACATAAATATAATAAAAAGGGCGTTAAGTGTTTTTCTGTCCTCATACAACCACACTACTTTATAAAACTGAACTGCAATACACGACAGATAAATATACGTGATAACAAAAGGCTTGATAATTTTCAAAATAATTTAAAGTACACATTTTTTTGCTCACCTCCAAAACTAAATCAATTTATGTTTAAATTCAACTATTTTGAAATACTAGTCTGACTGCAATGCAGTTTGACACACACATTATCACATATTACTCCATGGTGTTTAAGGATGTGCTAGTGGATGTGCTATATATTATCTTCCAATAGACAGGCTGATCCATTACCAGCCTTCTCACGGCACAAGTGTAATGCTCGTATTAGGGCAACTGTGCGTTCAGAGGTATCATTCGGGACAATGAGCTATGGCCAGAAAGTGACAAGGCAGAAAAATGTCCCCACTTTTCCGGCTGTACAAATGACGTTTGGCCACGATAACTCACGACCGGACACTTCATTTCAAGTTGGGAGCCAGCCGGCCAGTCACAAGCTATTATACCATCTTCTTTATTTGTGGGCCGTGGTTTTGGTAGTGGGAGCCATCAAATAAATACTGCTAAAATGCCACTTCACTCAAAAATATTGGCCAATTCTTTCTTGGCCGTGACTGGGCCTGGATAGCGACCTGTTTCTGATGGCATAAACCTCCGAGAGTCAGGTGGTCGAGCAGCTGGCATTCATCACTCCATGAAACTGCCACGATCCACCGTTTGGACACATATGCAAGTGAATGCGGCTGCCGCTGGTTGCTTGGAGCGATGCTAAGAGCTTAATAGTCAAATGAATCGATTACCAATAAATCATGGGGGAATTGCTTGCTTAGAGGAATAATCAGTCATTGATGAAGATGAAATGGCTGCGAATAGATTTCAAGAATGACAATCTTTGAGGAGTAATAGTATAATTTGTCACTTGTGACAGTCGCTTTGATTGTTCCTGATATTTCTGCCTGTTGGGAATATTGGAAAGGATATCGCTGGTTTGTTGCAGCCAGTTTGGTGCGTGTGCGTGTATGTGTGTGTGTAGCCGAGTGGTACTTCAATATGAATGTGGGGAAGTGATACCCTGCTTTGACTTCCTAATGTGACAGCAGCTTTACTGCGCGTCGCTTCATAAAATCCCACCATATCTGTTCACCCCTGTTATTAAAAGAGCATTTAGCGCACCACTGTCTGTGAATGTGTGACACAGAGACAAAGATGATGTGTGAATAACCTCATTTGTTTTGTGTGCGAGTGAAGTAATGACAGTAGGGCAGAACAAGATTAGCATGGAAACTAGGTTGAGGCCAGAAAAAAAAAGTTGTGAAGGATCGTAATCAAACAACTTAAACCTACAGAACTTAGTGTAGTGTGTATTTATATTCAATCCCCTTTACTCAAATAACCCCAAATAAAATCCAGTGCAACCAACTCCCTTCAGAAGACTAACATGGTGATGACATAGAAAATTACTTTAAAAATTAGTAAAGTAAAAGTTGGTTAGGTGTAAGACAGGTTTAGGTCATAAAATAATATCCCATTTATCATCTCAGATTGCAAAAAGTATGATACACCTGTAAACCTAACAATACATGGGGATCAGAGGAGCAGCTAAAAGGCGTATGGGAACACTGGAGGAGCTGCAGAGATCCCATCACCCATTAGTGGAAGACTTAATAAATCTGGCCTGTATGAAAGAGTGACCTGAAAAAAGCCATTGTTGAAAGAAAGCCACAGGTAGTCCTGTCTGGTGATTGTAAGAAACCTTGAAAAGGACATGCATACATGTGGATCAAAACTTAGCGTTTTGGCCTTTTTGATTTTGACCACACTAACCCATAAAGACTGATTCTGGGACAAAACCAGTACGAGGATACAAAAGACTTCAGACTGTAGTTCAACTTCCAGCAGGGCGATAGAATCCCAATAAAATACACTAAAACGAGAAAATGACGCATTTAAAGTCTATAAATACAATCCACCATAGGCCAATAAGATGTCTTTCCGTCAACCGAGTTGACACATCTATCAAATGATAAAACCTTCGTCTTTGCAGGAAAGATTAAGTTCAGCTGGGAAATAGTAGAGCCTTTCCTATGAGCCATGCAGGAAATTAATCAAGGAAATGGGGTTTTGGTGCACCTATATCACATCTAATCTATCCTTTGTCCACATGTAGCCGCCTCCAAGCCTCACCAATCGAGAGCGACACGCTGGTTTTATGAAAAGCCACTTGTTCTCTGCATAATTGGGGGGTCTGACTGCTGAGTTAAATGGGAGGCGGAGGAGGAGGGAGGGCCAAGTCTTGTTTGCCCATGTAAAGTGTGATCCAGATAATAGCATTCTCATCAAAGGCGGCAATTACATTCATTACACCGGAGCAAGGCGCGCCTGCAAGGAAATTAAGTGGTGAGAGGAAAGAAAAGCTTAATATATACCTCCTTTATCCTATCCACCCCACCTCTCAGTTCTTTTTCAAATTCTCCACGTGGAGCAAGAGACCTCAAGAAAAGAAACAGTCTCAGTCAAAGGAGAATAAATCTCCAAGCCTCCCCTTCACCCTTCTGCTTCCAAGAGGCTCCTGTCTGCTGTTACTATGGCTGCACTTGTCTGGGATTAAAAAGCTTTTCCAGAAGGGTGATCTCCGAGACAGCTTTCTACGCAAGCATAACAAATGGCACGGAGTCTCCCAAAACTGCTAAAGACCTTCTTTAAATTAAATTCTAATTTCTTTCAGGGAAAGGAGGAGTAAATTAATTGTCCAGTGTAGTGTTAAACAACAAGAGGCCTTTAAATCAAGTGATTAAGGGGAGAAGGGAATCTTGCCAGAAAGGCCTTTTAAATGTGAATCGGAGCAAGTGGATAACACAGCCAGCCTCTCAAAGACAGGTGTTGTCCCTGGGTTGGTTCTATGTCCTATATTGTTATAATAACAATACATATAATTATTTGCTTAAATCATGTCGGCGTGCCAAAGTTTTACAGCGAGGAGCAGATTTTAGGAAGAGTTCCCTGTGCAGTAATCTGCGACTACACGTTTTGGGGACCCAAAATAGATGTATTTTGTTTAAATAAATTAATGTTTTGCAAGCAGGCATGTACAGTGAAACTGTTGTAGCACTATTACCTTGCTGGCAAGAAGGTCCTGGGTTTGAATCCCGGCCATGGTTCTCCTGAGGATCCATCCTCCTACAAACTATAAACATAACTTTCAGTGTTCTCTCTAAGCTACCCTTAGGCATGAGTCCACATGTGTCCATATGTGTTTTATGGGTTTTCCAACAAAATCTTCAAGCACATGTTGCTGTGATATGTTTAAACCTAATGGGATGTGGAGGGGATGAATTTACATGTGTTTACACAACATACAAAACTCTTTCAGCTCACAAAGGAGATATGATTCTTTTGAGCTCTCTTTTTTGTGAAAGAGCGTGTAGCACCCCCAAGTGGAAGACGCCCTGGGTTTGGAGCCACAGCGTTCAAAAACCTCCACGTTTTGCGCAGTTCAACCTTGTAAGGGCATGACACCAAAACTGGTTTGAGTCCAAGGACCCAAATCAAGCTTATCCCTTTAAAAAATTCCACATTACTGTGTAGCTGACTGATTTATGAAACTGTTTTCAATTTATAGCCTTTTGAAAATGTTTTAGTAACTCCAAAGGCATATTTCATGTGGAAAAAAAAAACATGCGTGTACTGCAAAGAGTCACATACTGGATGCAATAAGAGCATAACCTGCTACCAGTCTCATTAGCAGAGCAGCTGCCCTTTAGCGGAACAGCTTAATGTATCTGGAATTGAACAAGTCATGAATGCAAAATTAAGTTTGACCCAATGCTCCCCTTTAGTATTTTTAGGCGCAATAAATCATTACTTTAGTCAAGAGGCCACAATGATTTGAAACCTCTGGAGATTCGCAGTTTTAAATGCGACCGAAGATTAGTGGCTCAATAATTTCTGCGGAAGGATTTTTTAAAAAACAAAACTATTGAAACAAATTAGACCACTGCAATGGGAAGTGTGCTCTTTTGTCTTCTCGTGCCCACAAATCACCATGGCTGCTTGTAAATTATTCAGGAAGTTCAGGCCTCGGTAGAAACCTGAGCATAATTAAAATGCAATAAAATAACATTAGCGAGGACAGGCTGTTAGAGGGTGATGTAACTGGCTCTTCTCGTGGCCGAGGTCCAACGGATAAGGTCGACTGTCCTTTGGTTCTGCAGGTGCAAGAACCTTCCAGAATCTTGGCAATGATGAGGCGTTCAAGACATAGCCTCAATTAGTGTAGTCTCACCTTCTGCGCCATAACATCCCGCATGTGTTGGCTTCTCAAAGTGTTAATTCAAGCAGTGGGCTAAGCCATTTTCACTACTGGTGCGTGTGCGCCATCTGGTGTCCAAATTCTTTACTGTACCGGAAAGTGTGGAGAACTACTTGTACTTACCAAAGAATTGCTCAAATGGTAAAAATCCTACTCGTTTTACATAAGAATGGCCTACTGTAAAGATCAGATGGTAGACAGGTAGATGAACCTAAAAATGAACTCTAAATGAACAGCTCATATTGCAAAGTAAAGATGCCAGCAGGTTTACATTACTGCTGTGACATGCATGCTCTGACGGTAGCAGTTGTTAAGGAGTAAAAGGATACAGTAGTCTCCAGCTAATTGGCCGTTTATCATCTTCTCCTCTGTGGTTTTCCTACAAGTTTGACACAAATGGGGCAACATGATCTTCACTGTGCACTTAACTTGTTAATTATTGATTGTGATCAAATTTGAATGAATCTGTCAGTGGCCTCTGGACGTATTGCTATTGCCGTGCCTCATTTGACACTTGAGTATAATTACAAACTGTACATCTGAAAGTGTGTCATGTCTTATAGTATGTGGATGACAGGCTATCTGTTAATTTCATCAGCTAGTGACAAGAGATGGGTGCTTCCACTTATCTGTGAAAAATGACACCTAAGTTAATGAAGAGGACAAGGATCAGGAAATAATTACCTGTGTATATATTTCAATATAAAGAGGACACTTAACTGACAGAAGTAAGCAGGACTAATATTCATAATTTTGCATATTAGTTGATCTTTTACACAGTTTGTCCTATCACAACTACAATCTTTAATGTATTTTAGTGAGATATGGTGAGACTTTGGGTGATAGAGCACAAAAAACTAGATGAGATATTTTAAAGGATAAACATTTTACTCTTTTTATCCAAGTCAAAATCTGAAAAGTGTGCCCTATTTAATTAATTTAATTAAAAGGGAAAGAGATGTGTAAACATGGACCTAAGGTTGCCAAAGGGGGGCAGCGTAATGAGTAAGACACAGGCCCAATGATAACTGGCAGCATAACACTACATAGGTGTGTTTTAGCAACAGTATTTAAGAATAGGCTTTACTGAGCAGTGATAGGTAGAAAGATGTCAAACACTGCACTGGAACCATATACCACTTGTATATGGTGCCATATACAAGTTAAAAATAACCAAAATTGTAGATGCTGCCATTTTATCTACTCCTGTAATATATATTTAAATTTTTTCTAAGCTAGTATTTGTTGACCCAGCAGCCCTGCACCTGTTAACACAATGTTTCACGCCTCTTTTGTGACACCACTGTAAGAAGAATTAGCTTGTTCCATTTTCAACTCTTCTCCTCCTTCAGAGCAATGAAGGGGTCGCCTTTTGTGGTTCATGGGTTCTGTTGGTGTCTTTTGGCCATGACTTTAGGGTGCACCTGGAGCAGTTGGCAGGCAGGGATGAGAGTTGTCTCCTCTAAGTCTCAGGCCTTGTTTCTTAAATCAAGGTCAATCTCTGCCTCAAGTGGAGGTTTCAAGTTTCTTGGTGTCCTGCTCACAAGTGAAGGTGGGGCAGAGCAGGAAATAAACAGATGGGTTGGAGCCATGCCCTCTGCAATGTGGATGCTGCTTTGATTTGTTGCCATGAATAAAGATTTGAGCCAAAAGACTCTTGATTTACAAGGTCTCTGGCAGAAGCAGCATAAATTATCTTCATTCGTCTTAGGGTAAGTGGACTTGGCCTTAGACTTGAGTAGAGGAACACTGTGATCCAAGGAGAGCTAAGAGTAGAGCCACCACCCATCAAAAAGAGTCAGCTAGGTGAATCACAACTTTCTTGGGATGATCTAGTTCTTCTGGCCAGGGAACACACTGATCTCACAGTGAGCTGGAGAGTGTTGTTGAGTAGAGGGCTGTATGTCCCTCTAGATAAGCAGAAGACAATGGTTTGTGCCGAGCCACTGCAACAATGCTACTTTACCTTCAAAGACGAAAATGATCTATGCTACAAAAAATATGTGACATGACACTTGACACAATGGGTATGTAGAGTATAACTTTACCAGGGCAAGGGTCTGACATTCCCAAGTAATTTTTATGTTGCATTTTTTTCAACATCTCTAGAGCAACTAAATCAAAAAGGGGTGACTCACACATCCTTCGCCAGTTTCCTCTCTGACAAACTCTTTACAGCGTTTCAGCTTCCCATGAGCAAGTTTAACCCTTCACTGTTTTCAAATCAGTTATGGTTTCTGTGTCTATTTCCCTAAAATGTCTTAATAAATTTAGTCAGTGGAAGTATAAATCTTCCTTAATGAAAATTTGATCAATCCATGAATGGAGTCTCAGACTAATGCCACGCATTTTACGTGTAAAAACATCTGTGCTTACCTACCACAGAAAGTTATTAATTGCTAGGTGATAAAATGTAAAAATAAAATAAATAAAAAAAAATAGAAATAATAAGAATAAAAGTTCACAGGAGAAACGTATCAAATAAAGTTATTTCAACTTTATTTGAAAATACTTTTTTTCTCTATATATGTGAAATTCTCTACCATTTGTGAGATAACTTGCATCGATTTCTGAAAACATGAAAGCGGTCTGTGAAAAGAACTAGAGCACTGAATTTGTAGATTCTTAAAAATTTGAAATAAAATTAAGAATATTCATTTTAATTCTAACATTAATTTTGAACTATTAATGAAGCGTTAAAGACTAAGACTTTGAAGTTCCCAAATAAATAAATGAGAATGTCTTGATTTCATATGGCAATTAAGTTTAAACAATTCTGACCAAATTAAAAATGTTTTTATAGTATTAATACAGCAATTTTAAAGATCTTTTTCCCCTCTTGCTTTTTAATGCTATTCTGGTGGATCTTTTTACTGAGTGCAAGAAAAGCATAAGAGACAAAAACAGTTGCTGGCAAAATAAAAATAAATTAAATCAAAACTAGAATTTGCTGCCGCTACATTCCCTGTAGGAACCTTTGTTTAGGTGTTGTTGTTTTTGGGGACGATTTTTAATGACGCAACATGGACTTTAACTGGTTAATTGTTTTGATTTAGCCCGCTAGCTTCCCTGGGAAATATTTGCTGTTGTTCTCATAATTGTGAGTGATGTCAGTGATTTTAGCGTACTGGAACATTCTCCCTAATGTAAACTCTTGAGTCTTTGTCTGATTTCGGTGGAGTCTTTTAAAAAAAGATGCTTTTCACTAACGGAGCTAACCTTAGCTGGTCGGCTAACACGGTTTTGGTAACAAACATGACGATGATGGTGATGCTAACGATGATGAGGAGGAGCTGCGTGTAGAAAACACCGACCAGACATTGGATCGCGCCGATTTCCTGCTTGTCAATCATTGTTCTCCAGGGTTTTTCTGTCTTTGTGTCTGGCTAGCCAGTAAACGAGACTTAACACCAGTTTTTTTTTTTTTTTTTTTTTTTTTTTTAAGAAATCTTCCGGCTGTTTTTATCTTTGGAGGTTGGTAAGCTATACAATTCAACTATATACCATTAAATACACTGACAAATGTGGAGATTACAAAACATAGCGTTTTACATGTACCTGCCCAGATGTCTTTTTTTTTTGTTGTTGTTGTTGTTTGTTTTAGTCGCTTCAATGTTCCCGTTGTCCTCTGATAAGTGTCCAAATATGTGATGTTGTTAAGCAGTGAGTTGAACCTCCGTCACTTTCTTCCAATGGGGGAGGAAAAGCCGGACACGCTGGACTTTGTGAAGGATTTCCAGGAGTATCTCAGCCAGCAGACTCAACATGTCAATATGATATCAGGCTCTGTGAGCGGGGTCAAGGAGGTGGACGAGCTGCCAGCAGGTGACGCATTTCTCATGTGTTTACTGTTGTTCTGTCTTGTAGCTTCATGAATGTCCCCAGCAAGCAGCAGGAATATGCTTGGTAGTTTCAGTATTAGTGTGTCTAAATGTTAATCACCGTTTTACGGTGGCTCAGAAGGTTCAACAAAATGCCAAAGCAACATAGCAACAGCAAAAAGCCACAAAGGAATTTATGCTAAAACAGAAGATATGAAAAACATGCTAGTATAACTTAACATAAATCCCGTTGTGGCTTTTACATTTTGTAAAACCTCCTAGGCCACCATACAATTTAGTCAACATAGTGTATCTACAAACAGCTGTATTTTTTTACATGTTACTCCCAAGACATACTCAGTATTATTTATTTTTATTTTATTTATTTATTTCGAACATGAGAGTATGTCTTGGTTCTGTTTAAATGGTTATTTAATTTCCCTATGGCGTTAATAAAATATTTTTTGAATTTGATTTTATAGTGCAGTTCTGCATGTAAGTACAGTGCCTCAAATAAAGTATTTGTATCCTTTTAACGTTTTCAAATCTCGCTATGTTACAGACAGAAACTTCAATGCATTTTACTGTGATTTAATGCTAAGCACCCTCACACAGCAGTGTGAAGAGCAACTCAGTTCAATTAATTTTGGAGATACTTTTTAAATCCCACAGGGAAATTAAATATCACTGTGATGTTAAGGAGTTTTTCTTTTTAAGTTAAATAAAATGTGAGTGTCTGCTTTTATTCAGCCCCCTTTACTTTGAAACCACTAAACAACATACAGTGCATCTGATTACCTTTAGAATTTGCATGTTTTAATCAATTGGTAAACCCATGTTTTAAATGTAAAAAAAAAAAAAGTATCCACGAATACACAACAAACACAAAAGATTTGTATGTTGCTTCATTTGGTTTTTGTGCAACACATTTTGGTCACAGAATGCAGCCAGAATGGCCTGGAACATCCTTCGGTGGACATATCCCTGGAGGACAGCTCAGGGATCCTGGTTGATGGTTTCGAGAGGACCTACGATGGCAAACTCAAGTGCCGCTACTGCAACTATGCCACAAGAGGAACCGCCCGACTCATCGAACACATCCGCATTCACACAGGTATGTTTTTAGAGTTCATTCCACAAATCACAGTGACTTATGTGACATGAAAATATTTGCAAACAAATGTTGGTCCTTTGTTGCTGTTCTGTGTACAGTTGTATTTCACACTAACAAGATCTCATTTGATCAAATTTTTTTTCTGACAAACAGGAGAGAAGCCTCACCGCTGCCACTTGTGCCCATTTGCCTCTGCCTATGAGCGCCACCTGGAAGCTCACATGCGCTCTCACACGGGCGAGAAGCCTTACAAGTGTGAGCTCTGCTCGTTCCGCTGCAGCGACCGCAGCAACCTGTCGCACCATCGCCGCAGACGGCACAAACTCCTGCCAATGAAAGGTGCTCGCTCCCTGTCCCATAAGAAGATGCTGAGTGTCCTGCAAAAGAAGGCCAGCTCTCTGGCCTACGGTCGACGTCTCCTCATCAACTTCAGCCCCCCGTCGATGGTGGTGCACAAAGCTGACGGGGCGAATGACTTCTCCCATGAGCTGCCCCACTTGCGCCAAGATACCTTCGATAACCAGAGCCGGGCGGCGGAGGACGGGCTCTCCTCTGACCCAAACCACCACCAACATGAGATGGTGATGGATAACCCTCTGAACCAGCTGTCCACCCTGGCAGGCCAGCTGGCCAGCCTTCCCTCAGAAGCCCAGGCCCAGACCCAGGCTCCCATGTCTCCAGGAGCAGAGTCCGTAGTGGACGAAAAGCCCTTCCTCATCCAGCAGCCGCACCCCGCCACTGCTCCCGTTGCCGTCACGGCAAGCATGACTCGTGCCGCTTCCTCTTCCCCGATCACCCCGGAGCCCCGCGCCCCTCCACACAGTAACTGCAGTCCCACGGGCGGACCGTGCAGCGAGCATAGCGGGCGCACCAGCACCCCAAGCACATCCAACAGCCAGCCCAGCACACCGGCCCCGGGCCAGTCCGCCCCCGTTCAGGACCCCCACGTGCTGCATCACTGCCAACACTGTGACATCTACTTCCCCGACAACATCCTCTACACCATCCACATGGGGTGCCACGGCTACGAGAACCCATTCCAGTGCAACATCTGCGGCCACAAGTGCAAAAGCAAGTATGACTTTGCCTGCCACTTCGCCCGGGGGCAGCACAAGTGATCGGAGAATGGGGAAAAAACTCTTGAGAACTCTTTTAGCGCACCGCTTGTTTTTACGTACTAGGAATTTTATTTATTGGTCTTTCACTTGGCCTGTATGTAGCATAGGCTTTTAAAGTTATACTTGCACAGGGCAACGTTGGCATTCAGAACATTATTTTTTAGGTATAGCTAAAGGTGCCCCGATCTAGTGTATTACAAGGGAATAATCAGTGTTTTTGACTTCTCAAGAATTTATTTGCCGTGGTGGTAGAAGTCACATTTATTCTGGATCCATTTCCTATATGGTTTATTTATTTGGAATGCACTGGATTTGACTCAAATTTACATATATGGATGCATTTTAACAAATAGCAATTTCCTAAATATTCAGTCAGGTTTTTTTTATGTTGAATTTTAAACATACAAAGTTTTAATTAATTTGTGAACAGAAAATTACATCAAGTTGAAGGTCACCTGTGCTTACTGGAGCAACATGAGTTTTCCAGCTTATATTTTTAAATTTGTACTCAGCACCTTTTCCTTTGGGAAAAACTCAGTGCCCATCAGATGTTTACATTCACTCAGCTTTGTATGAGTGTCTTTGATTTTGGGTGTTTAATGATTCACTTTAACTCTTCTCCAAAACGAATTTATTATAAAACATAAAACTTTAGTGAACTTCAGAAACACAAATTGTGTGCACACCGTTACGTTTACTGTGGTCAAATTATATATACAGTCTCATATATACACGCACTCCAAATAATATGTATTTTAATGTCCTTTACTGGTTGCAGTAAAGGACATTGCATTGCTCATAACTACTTTTTTGCAGCTATCAGCAAACTTTAGCCCCAGCTCTGTCTGAAAGGCTTGCTACTGTTTGTGTCAGGATTGATTATTTGTTTTAATTTTTTTGGTTTTCTGGTTTAAATGCTGCTTTAAAAGATTGTCCATAAATTTAGAGTTGAGGTCTTGCTTTTGGACATCTGTCCAGAAGAAACACGTTTTATAGATTCTGAAACCATTTTCTATAGAATGTTTTGTCAAAATTTTAAGCGTCTGAGCTAAGTCAGCATCACCGATGGCTCCTATCTGATGGCTCCTATCTCAACCAGTTTGAAATTTGCTTAAAGCTAAATGAACTTTTGTACTTTAGAAAGAAAACTGTCAATTTTTCCAGCCAGGACTGGGCCTAAAGAAAGCATGGCCAAGACTGCAAAAAGTTGATCAAGTGCAGCATGTACATTCAATTTTGACATTATGTGGATTAGAAAAGACTACAGTACACTAAAACGTTTTTTTTTTTTTTAATTCACTGTCGTTTTTGTAATCTTTCCACCTCGGGGGGGAAAAAAACTGTTCAGCTAAACCACTAACTGCCTTAAAAACAATTTGAGGTGTATGCCTGTATTTAGTGCTTGTAAACATCTGACTTGGCACTGAACAAATCAGGTGATCCAGTTTTATATTTTTACATCTTTGACAACACCACAAAAATAAATTCTCAACACACCCAAAGTTACTTTTTACTTATTTCTCAGATATTTACAGTTGGCCTTATTGAAGCCGTGTTGAAATTATTTCTGTGCTTGGTGCATTACTACGATTTCTTTGCAGTGCCTGACATTGTCACCTTTTTTTTGTGTCAAAAGTTTGAGACGACTGTCATTTTAAAATACTATTTCCTGTTCTTATTATAGCAGCTAGACCCAGAACCTTACGGATAACAGAAGAGTCGGTTGTTGCGGTTTGATTGTGGTTGCCGTGATTGTATTTCTCAACATTTTACTGGCCAAAATTTCTTCTCCATGAATGCTGCTAACTAACCTAAGAGTTTATGCCGGCTCTGTCTGGAACAAGAAAGTGGCATCAGCAGTGACACCTGGCCAATGCTTCTATAAGATGGCTTTTGGTCAGGAAGTGTTTTAAGGTTCCTCCATCATGATAGCGTGGTTAACTTGTTTCTTTTAAGTCGTTTTGTCAAAATTTAATTTTTTTTTTTACAGCATCATGTCATTGTCTGACTTTTTAGACATTGTATGAAGTCATTTTGTAACAAGTGTCTCCGTATTTAAATACAAAATCAAACTTGTGTCTCATATGAACAGTTTCAGGATTGCCACGTAGCACAATCTAGCCTTTGGTAGTTCTCAGTGAAATCTAAATATAAGTATCCCAGTGCTTTTTACTTTGAATATTTAATGAGTATTATATTCTGAATGGTTGGATAGATGTTCCATGTCAAAAAACAAAAAAAAAACAAAGCTTAATTGTGTTGGTTGTAAGACTTCAGCAAGGTTGTCCTTTGTCTTGGGTACTGTTGTCTGTTGCTTACCAACACACGTAGAGGGTGTAGTTGCTGTTTTTAGAAGCACCACCTTGTTATTGTTCCTAAATTTAATGGCGACATTCAGTAAAAGGCTGCCTTATGTTCTGTCTGTCGTAGATTCATGAATGTCAAACTTCTGACCATCTCCATCTCCCTGAGCAGAGATGGCAGAAGAGTTTCTTGTGATATGGATTACTAATTTATAAGTAAAGTGTTTTCTAACTGACTTTAACTTTGCCTTGTTTTTTTGGTGGGCGGGGGTTTTCCATTCTTTTGTCTTTTTCCAGAATGGAGGCTGAAAGTCTGTTTTGACAAATGAGGGATGTTTACTGTAGGATGTTGAAATCTTAGGTTCAGGAGGAGCGGCGCATCAGATTCACTTCATTCATATCGCACTTTTCAAGATAAAAATCACAAAGTTCTTCAAGAAACACAATACAAATTTAAGCAAAAACTGAATTAGAAAAGCTTAGTTTTTAGGTGGCCTTTAAAGGAAGCCACTGATTCTGCTGATCTAACAGCCAGAGGTAGGAAGTTGGTGAGTGTAGAGTCTGTGTGTCGGGGTGTTCTGCTTACCTGTTAAGATGTAGGAGATGAATAAAATAATTGTAGGCTCATCTGAAGTATTAATGACATGAAGAACCAAAACTAAAAAGTAAAATCTAGATATACTATACATTTCTGCTGTCAGCTACGGGCTTGAGAAAAGGATCATGGCCCAATAATTAAGATTTGCGCATCAAAACAAGTCAACGAAGGTTCCAGCATCTTGTCAGGATCCCTCCTGAGTGTCTTCTTTTGGAGTCTGAGAACTTTCCACTGAGAGGAGACCTTGCAGCAGGCCCACAACTCACAAGTAGTCTCCATATTTTCTTACCTAGAAACATCTTAGATTCGGCCATAACAAGCAGGAAGGGGAATATCTGGGTTCCTGTTGTAGCTTTTACCGCAGCAAATCAAACTTGGATAAAGGAAAGATGATGGATGTCGCTTTTGATTTTTTTGTTTTTTACTGGAAGAAAATTCACTTTATTTGAGAGCTTGACTCAGTGAGGCACACAGCTTGTCTTTCAATAATGCATTTAATCAGATAATGAGAGAGAAAGGAAAGAAAGGTTGAGTAGAATCTAGCATTTCATTTAAAGGAATACAGAGTTTATTGGATGAGGTTTCCGCGGAAACAACTTAAGCCTCGTTCTGCTCTTCAGGCTCTTTCTTCTCTTCTTCAGATTCTGCCAAACAGAAAAATGCTCAACCTTAATTTTTCTCGTGAAGTCACAACATTTCTTTGGGCGTCTGTTCGTATTCAAGGCACTGAATATGAACAGAAAAGAATGAGATACATTCTTACTCTTGAGCTGAATGGGACCCATGACCAGAGTTTGGCTCTCATGTTTGGGCTCCAGCTCCCTGGCCCTACGTCTGCTGCATCCACGGCGGCAGCGGGAGTTGCTCTCTGAGGCAGGACAGATCAGGACCTTGCACTGGAGGTACACAGAGTCTGTGCCTCGCAGAAACAGGAAGGCCTTGAATGTGAAACGGGCCCTGTACCAGCTGCCAGAAGAGATGGGGCGATACGTGCTGTCAACAGCACATCTGGAAGTAAAAACAGAAAAAAAAAATCTTGTTTTAGCAACAAAAAAGAAGCAGAAAAAGGCAACTTTAGTGAGCTGCATTTCCTCGTTTTACCCATTTCGCACTAAGTAATAAGGTCTGGTTTCGAAATCGAAGGGCGATGGGGCAGCCACGCAGGTGTCCAGGAAGAGGACAAGGTTACTGTCATGCCTACTCATGTCCACTTGAACATACAAGTCCTGGTTGAGAGCAACCTGATATGGGACACTAACTACCTGAACGGAAGAAAGCGAAATATTAGCATCATACCATTTCAAACAGAAACTTTCCACGGTCCCATCTTCATGACCAAACAATACCTTATAGGAGAAGCTGCTGGAGGTGTAGAAAGCCATGCTGGTGTTGTATCGCCCCGAGCCAGCGATGCTGCTGTTACCCCCGTTATTCACAACAAACATGATCTGGGAGACCGAATCCGGCTCCATGGTGCAGTTGACGTTCATCTTCAGGTAAGACTGACGCACAATCTCTCCTTGCGACGAGGGAAATCCGCGGATGTTATTGGTGTACACAACTCTGCCGCTGTTGAACTGTTCACCGAGGAAGGTTTTGGGACATGAGAATCTGCATGCGGTTCTCGAGAGTTGGCGAATTTTAAAGATTAATGCTGGAAAATTTTTAAATAGTATTCATATTTTTTGAGAATGCGGTGAGTTGCTTACGTGTTTGACGGTTCCACAAGAGCTGAGGGGGAACCTGAAGGCCACCTCGTAGCTGGAAATCTCTGGCTTGCAGTACGGATCGTCCAGGTACAAACTGTGGCCGTCATAGCCCAGAGAGTTCAGGTAGGCTCGGTTGATAACGATGTTCATGTTGTCTGAGGAACAGTCAACACGACCTGAAGGAGAATCATGTTCAATATTTAATAAACAAATAGATACTTGTGCCCTACAATGCCATAGAAAGGTAGCCATGCTTCTTTTTGCACAGTTTGTCACAAACATTTTTGTATTTTTTGGGGAATTTTATGTGGTAGACCTGACAGGGGCCAAAACTACCAAGCTGAATGTAGTCATAGAACACGAAAACTGAATTTTTATTAAGAATACGTAAACCAGTTTACCGTAACATTTATTCACTTTAACTTGCTTAGCAATGAGCTAAATTTAAAGTATTTCAATGTACTCCAACATCTGCTGGGGATGGATACCAATGGTTTGGTAGCAATCGTTTGAATTACCAGAAACTAACGTTCAGAGTCTCCTGCTGACTCTGAGTCCATCAACCAAATAGTTTGCAATGAATATTAGTACATTTATTCATAACCCCTCATGAAACAACTTTTTTGGTGTGACTGATGTTGAAAAGAAAGGTCCACAGAGTAAAGATGTAAATCCTGACTTGACCAGTTCGACAATTTCCTCATGTAGAATTTACAACTGAAAGATATAAACACGAAAACCTAGGCGTACCTGAGCTGGGTTTCAGAGAGCTCATGAACTCCGCTCTGAATCCCCGGCCGACCACAGAGCTGTCCGACCGGAAGATCACTGTCATGTAATTGGAGGTGGAGTAGAAAGTGCTCAGACTGTTGTTGCACACTTTCCCCAAATATGGTGAATAAGTGTACGGTCCGTCGTAGATTGAAATGTAGTCACAGCCGCAACAGTTCTCCAATCTGTTTGTGGAAGTGGCAAGAAAATGTAAAGACCTTTTGAAAAAGATTTGTAGAAATGTAAAACCAATTTGTGCAATATTTTCCGTTCTCGTAATGTTTCTGGATTTGACAGTTTCTACTCACTGCAGGTAAGAAAATGCCAAGAAGATCCTTTGGTCGTATGCTGCTCTGAGCTGCCACACGCAGTAGGAGTTGTCGTCGTAGTAGTCGGGGTGGTTGGGGCTTGAAACGATACCAGAGCCAAACAGGGAGCCTCCGCATGGCCCTGATAAGGGAGAATAAGACCTCATTGCAGTTTTTTAAAAAATTTATTATGATAATTTTACATTTGCTGTGAATCAGCATTATTTAAATAGATTGTATTATATTAATATTTAATCACATTTCTTCAAAATATTCTATTATCTTTATCTAAAGATCCTCTCCAGAAACAAGCTTTATTATTGTGTTCAATGAGTCCCTTTAAAATAGATCTAGAGAGAACAAATGTTTTACCTGTGGTGGGAACTTCAGTGGTCCATTCACAGTAAGCTGCATGAATCAGAAAATAAAGTGGGAGGGTTTTTAGCTTGTTTCTGTATATATATATATATATA
>CAEGAE010074073.1:0-49330 GCA_903067095.1 Girardinus metallicus
TATATATATATATATATATATATATATATACACATATACATACATATATATATTTTCTTAAAAAAAGGTTAAAAGGTTAAATTAAAATCCGCTGGACTGAATTTTTTCAGTTCAATCAGACATACATTTCAGTTGATCCTAGTTATCAAACAGTGCAATATGCTTCATCCATTATTCATAGTTGCTTAAAAAATTTTCTGTCCAACTAAACCCAGCAGATTGCATCGAGTCATTGGCTTGCGGCATTCACTCCTGAATGAGGATGAAGCAACAGAAGAAAGTCAATTGCATTGAGTCATTGATTCGACATTGACTCTGGAGAAACCTCCAACTGAATCTGACTCAGTACGAGCGACCTGGGGGATCTGAACCAAATCCAGGCCTTATTTCTGGGGTTGAGTCCAGAAACATAAATTATTTTGGTCGTGATTCACATCTCATGACCTTAGTCCACCTTCTCAAGTTGATAACCATGGCCTTAAACTTAGAGAAGTTGACCTTCATCCTGGCTGCTTCACACTTGAGTAAAAACCTTAACTGTTCTCTAAAGATGATGGTAGAAAGACACCAGCGTAACCATGTAATTCACAAAAAGGTTAAGACAAAAGATCAGAGCCTGAGATTTCTAAACCAGACACCCTCATATTCATGATTATGCCTACAGGCCCTTGAATGCCACAAACAGGATCGCTGACATGGTGGAGTCCAACCACACTTGGAACAATTTTGTGCTGTGAATGTGCAGCTTTAACCTTCATTTCACTTCAAGACCTTCATAGCATCACTGCTATAACCAATATTCCAGCACCTCTTCAGAATGAATTGAGGAAAATAGTTATAAGTTTTCTGCAGCTCTACCACGCATGTCAAGAGTGAATAACCAAGCTCCCACGAGTCTCTTAGTAACCTTCCAAGGCTCCTGTCCTGTTCAGGTGTTAAACAAGCTGGAGGTAAAACACACTCCTCCTCCTGAATCTGATGTTTGACTGGAGTAAGCTTTTCCAGGAAGGTTGAGAACTGGGATTTCTCAGGAGTTCAAACACAGTTTACAGGAGACTCTACCACAACAACGCCACAAAATCCATCAACTGTAACCTTTTGAATTACATTCATAAAATACCTCAACTTTTCAAATTATTAGTATTTATTGAGATGAACATCAATGTTTCATTGGCTTTTTAAAGTGCTATTTGTCCAAAAACTATTTTTCCCTTGACACTTGTTGGAATGGATGCTGTTATTAAGTTTGAATGCTAAATATGTTTTAAAACCTGCAGCAATTTAACATTAGAATTTAAAAAAGAAGAAAACAATTAGCTTATCACCTATGCAATGAGTCACCTTGTGGTGCAGTGCATGCATAACGAAACTCCCTGAAATCTCTGCTGGTCCGCCCCCCAATCCAAAAAAAGAAAACCTAAGCGTTTCCCAACTTTTATTAATGTGTATGAAGTGATTGTCGGAAACTATAAACATGACCTGCTGCAGCATTTGTGAGAACTGACGTGTTTTTTTCCACTGTGCCAAGCTTTGACAGGTATACAGATGACTGCTACAGAAAAAGGACTGCAATTTGTCCTCGCAGTGGATAGCAGCAGACTGTGAACAAGCTGGAACAGATTTGTGAATCTAGAGAGCCGGTGATACGAGACAGCAGCGCAGCAGACCTGACCTGAACACCCAGCTGCCTCACAGGGAACCATAAACCCAGGGTTTCTTAAATGTAGAGCAACCTTCAGTAATTGCTTCTAAGGAAGCATTAATTTGGCCAAGCTGCACCACTGTTGAGAAGGATGACATCACAGAAACAAAATAACAATAATTTCAGACTACTTAATTTGTGTGTCAAAAGAGCGGCTGTTCCGAGTAATTACACAAAGAGAAAATGATGGTTTCTTTGAACAACCAGGGAGTTTCCTGCAGGATCTGAGGAGAGCAGATCCTAAAGGTTCACACAGCAAATGTAACCTTACATGCACCCAAGCATTCAGCAAATTAATTCAAACCAGACACAAGTTCAGTACAGCTTATTGGGTGTTTGTTAAACTTGCCATTTATCACTGTAATAAATTACTTTTACACTGTTTAATTGTCATATGCCTCACATTTAGCTTAGGTTAAGTTATCCTGAGTGACCTCATTAGTTATGCTCTCATAGGCTTAGGCGTCTCCTTTTTCTGCTGCATTCTCTTACTGCTCTCCAGTTTTGCATTATTTGTCATAATTTCAACTTTTAACTTTATGTTTGTTTTTGTTTTATACGAATCATAAAAGCTGCATCTGGTCTGATATTCTTTTAGCTGTGACACCTCCACTTCATGGAGGGAGCCATCAGCTGACCTGCTGCCAACAACTCAACTTTTTCCTCCTATAGACGATACACTTGACCCTGTGTTTAACCCTGTCTCTCTCTCCTATTGGCTAAGCTTTTACTGCGCTGTCTTTCATCCTGTGGTGAATCCTCCAGTTCTGCTGGAGATTTCTTTCTGCTAAAGTCAAGTTTTTACTCTCCACTGTCACTACATGCATGCTCAGTATGAGGGATTGCTGCAAAGTCAATGACAGGAGATGTGAATGCTACAAATCAATGACTCGATGTTATTTGCTGGATTTCCTTAGATGGAACATTCCAGAGGTTGGTAATTTATGACCTATACTGTCTTCTGCTAATGACCCAGTTGTTTAAGTCAGGTGTTTTAAGCAGGGAAGCATTAAAACCCTACAGGAAAAATGCAATGTGTGATCATATTAATGTTATGGAATATTTTATGTTTGAACAATTAAAATAGACAGTTATCAGCGTTTTTAGGAAGTAGGGGTGCGCCAATTTATCTGTGTCAACTTTCTTAATTTTGGGAGATCGGTGATAGGCTGATACTTACATGTAAAGCCGATATTATCCATCGAGATTATCTACCTCAGCAAAGGTCTAAAAATCAGTCACTGTCCTCTTTCACTGTTAGCCCCGACCTGTTGCAGTTAACAATAGTCATGCCACTTTTGCCAACTCAGCAACTTTCTTGCTATATATTGGCACTAGCCAAAATTGGAATTGACAGGTCAGGCTTCTTAAAGACCAGAAACCCGCGATAGGCCAGAAAACTGAAATTGGTGCAACTCTGGTCTCACGAATTCACAATAAGCTGTGTTCTCTAACCCCCATGAATATTGTTGGTCTTCTGTAAACATACATCCAAAGCTATTGAAATGACTAAAATTAAACGTACCTATGTGTTAGGATGGCCTAGTCAAAGTCCATACCTAAGCACCACTGACAATCAGTGGTGGGATTTGAAAAGAATGGAAAAATAATTCATATGCACCACAACCTTAAATGGTTTCACAAAGCTCAGATTTTTCTATGAAAATGCCAGCTGTTTTTTTTTTTAATGAAAAATCAGAAGCTTCAGTGTCGTAGCTGGCCACAGAAATCAAAGAACGCAGAACCCATATCAGGCAGGTGTTTCAAAGGAAGCTCCACCGCAAACAGGATGTGGACAATATGGGCTGGGAGACCACACGTCTTACAAAGTGTTCATGATGAGCTCTAAAAACATACCGTGCACAATTAAAATTGCATGTTTCATCGCATTAGTGTAATCTTTGCATGCAGTCTAACTCTAAAAGTGAGGAGTTGTGTTCTTATTTACTTAATTATTTACTAATTTTCTGAAATGCCAGTGCAGATGCATTAAGGGTTAACAGCTGGAAGGGATTGGGACTTGTTTCAGAACTTGGTAAAACCCTGTTCCTGGGTGAAATCAACCCTGAAGCCAGACTCTTTACATACATTCACAGGGAGTGTTAAAACCCACCATTCACAGGTGTCAGTGCTGTGCTCCAAACATTTTTAATGGGCCAAAAAATTGCAACAACAAGCAGAAAGAAAGTCAAACTCCAGCATGTCTCTGCAGGGTCACTCCTGCTGCTCCTTCTGATACACGATTTGTTTATTGAGTTCCTCACAGGCTGAATTATGTTAACTTTTGGCAATCAGCTCAATGCAAGCCACAGCTTGTTGCTGGACATGTTATACTGAGACCACCTGCGCTTAATCATCCTGCTTCAAAACAAGAAGAATCAGGAGAATGTATATAAGATGCCAAGCTTAGTTAAAGATGAAAAGCTTCCTCTCTGCTACAAGTGGAAATAACTTAGAATAAAGCTTCAGGTTTATTTTATAGGAAAAATAATATATTTTTTTAACTTGTTATAAGTGAAAGTATGTATTGCATACTGCAAATTGATGTCATGGTGAACCAAAACCAAGGCAGCTGTAAGTTTATTTAAGCAGTATGTATATCTGTGCATAGATTTCACAATAAATTATTTACTAAAAATGGCAAAACTTCCAGTCGTGCTGATGAAAAATTCCCCAGGACTCGCATCATTGAGCAATTGCAAATCGATTCTCTGACAAATGAACTAATTATGCATCAATTAGCAAGTTAATAATTCACTCAAGCCACGCAAATGCCACAGAAGCCAGCATGCTGGAGCTGCTTCTCAGCTCCCTGTTCAAAGCCTCTTCCCCGGAGAGCAATGAAGGAGCCTTTACCTGAGGAGGTAATATAATCCCGTCCGCGTTAAAAACGTAATCCCATGCGGAATCCTTTCCTGGTATTCCTCCTCTGGATGAACCGAGGAGCAGCGATCCTTCCACCTGGAGTTTCACTTCAAACTGGATGGCTGTGCTGATTAGAAGCGGAGAGCAGGATGGGTGCAGAGTTGTTCCCCCCCCTCACCCCTTCTATGGTTCGCCCGTCCCACTCCAAGTTTTTTCACCCAGCCAGAGATCAGCGCGGCTGTGAGGAGAGGGCAGAGGCAGCATGCCTGCAAAGGTATTCATGTCTTCTCACGTTTTGTCACGTTAAAACTGCAACATCAAGGGATTTTATTTGATAGTCTAACACTAAGTAGGGATTCATTACAAAATGGAAAATCTGAAACGTGTGACAATTATCTGCATTCCAGACCTCATGTTTTACTGTGCAACAGTCACACTCATAAATCCAGCTGTTCTGTGAAGGCTTCAAAGATTTGTTAGAACATTAGTGTGCAAACAGCTTCGATCTTTCTACACCTCCCTTTTCATCCAGAGTGCCCCAAGTTCCATGCTAGGTCCAATTCTGTTTTTATTATATTTTTTGCTACTAGGGTTGATATTTACATGTAAAAAACACACATGGCTTTTCATTGCAATGCAGACGATCTTCAGATATATCTACAACTTAGTCCAGACACTAACGCCTGGTTTCTACTCCATGGGTCGGTGCGGTTGGGTTAATCTAGGTTGAGTATGTATCTTTTTATTTATGTACATTTATGTATTTAGAGATTCTGAATTTTATGCTGAACTCCCTTTTTTGAATGTCTGTTACTCAGTCAGATCTTTCCGCTCCTCATACTGTCAGTGCAGTTTTGTTCATAAACACTGTCGACTTATTCATTACTGGTGTTCGATAAATAAACTTCGACTGACTTGAATTTATCAAGATCAAGGAACACAGCAGACAGATAAGGGGTGTAGTTGCGGACAAGTTTAGATTAGGTTAATAAACAGTATTTCAAACTTTGAATATCTCACCGAGCTCTTACTATGATGGACCTATTTATCTACAAGGCAGTTGTTAAAGTCTGGACCAAAATCCAACTAAGATTCTGTGGGAAAACTCACCGCATACTACAAGGTCATTTTCATGCCCAACCTTCCTTTTTCCTCTTTCAATACATGTACTTATGTAGCAATGTCCCTGTGTTCATTGAAAGTGAAAATCACACTTTCTTAATTTCTAGTCAGAAATTAGGTCTTATATTGCAGTCCTGACCAAATGCTCAGAAAAAAGCAAAAACTACGTTTTTATTGCAGTAAATTGTATTATGATCAGTCAATGCTTTTGGTAACCATGATTATCTCCAAGTAAGCAAGTAGTGCCCTCTTCCCTTTCCAATAAAAGGCAAAGTCATGCTGCTAGTCATCATTTATCAATCTTTCAAGAACTTTAATGAGAGAATTTGAGTTGTTGTGAAAAAATCTTCCAATAAAGTCCAGAAGGCGTCAGGACCGTCTCATGATGATGATTCAGCAAAAGGATCGAGTTGCCATCCCTGTAGAGCTTGATAAGGAATGGCAGCAGTCAGGTGCAAATGTCAAGAAAGGGATCAAAGAAGCCACTTTAAGTCAGACTAACATTCTGCATGAAGTACAATGATTGAACCGCAGGGGATGTGGTCAGGATGCTTCCCAGGAAATAAGGTGTATGGTACCCTTAGTCCTGTGTCATGCAGAGAAATAAGCATGCAGAGAAATAAGCATGCTGAGATAATTCATGGAGTTGCTCCCCATCCACAAGTTTTGCCTAAAAACATAGCTAGAAAGAAAACATGATCTAAAACATCTCCCAACAGGACCTTTGCCAAACTATTCAGCAGTAGAATAGGGCACGACAAAGGGCATAAGTACAAGGCAAATGGGACAACTAAGTGGTTCAGAGATTTAAACTTTGAACTTCTCAGATCCTAATCCTAAAGGGGATTGAGATTTTCTATAAACTGTATTACCCAATGAAAGCTTGTGAAACTAGCTATACTAAATCTATACTAAAAGCTATTACTAGTTACACGTTCTAGTCTAGTTCCACCATACAGGACAATTCAGAGTTGTTTTGCGAACATATCATATCCACGGTCTTTTTGGTGTTAATGTCCTTTTGTCCAGCTATTGTAGCAAACCCTACCTCTCCTAACACCTGATACTCGATATCAGCCTTATATGACTGCCAAATCCTGAGCTATCGTTGGTTTATGCAGACTGTTGGCGCATAAGGTGTTGTGGATGCTTGCCTGCCATTTGAAGCTACAAGTCTGAAGTACTGCTGTAAAAGAGCTCATTGTGTGTGCTATTACAGTCTCTGCAGGAGCCACTGGGGAGCTTGATTCAAGATTAGATCCCTCTGCCCCAAGTAGACCAACAGGGCAGACTGAGTTTCAGGGTTACTCATTTCTCTTACACCCCTGCCATCCTCTTGACAGGTTGTAACTATAGAAAATTTGTAACTCACAGCTCTCTGGGCTGGATTTCCTGTGAAAACATAACCCCTTTGCTTCTGATTTTAGCTGGCCAACACAGTGACGATGAGACTAATGGAGATGTGAAACTGCTCATCTATTTGGACACTGTGTTAACTGCAGTGTATATGTGAGATTAGCCTCTGAGCACCCTTGAGGGTGCACTGCATAATACCATCAGATACTTCAGTCAAGTCAAGGATGGTTTAATGGTTCCAGATGATGCCACAGATCTCATGTCTCATCACTTTACTGCTTCTACATTTTATGGATTGTTCCAAAAAGGATTTAGGCAGGCCGGTTATACCTTCCTGGAAAGATCGTGGCCATTCGTGCTACTAACTAGAAGTTTCTGGTATAATTTATTTGCCAGGTGAATGCCAGACTAATTAACTGCAAAGTAGTTCTAATGAGTACCAGGAAAGCCGTCCAAGTCCATTCATCTTTGGGTCTTAAAAACTTTGCAGAGAAGTGCATAGGAAACTGCCAGTCCAGACTAATGTAATGAAACAAAAATAAAAAATATAATTTGAGCCTTCAACAAATTGTTTATTAGTGCACGTACTGATGACAAACATGGGTACATCTGTTTATGAAGATGGGTAAGATGAAGAAAATACAAAAAACGGTCAATCCCACCCTTTTACTCCTGGTTTAAAACAGTCTTAGAGTCTGTCGCACAAATACTCTGACGTTTCAATGTGTGAGGGCACATCGATGTGGAAGATCTCAGGAGGAGTCTCAGGAGGACTGTTGACCCCTGAGTCGCTGTCAGGGTTCGACCCGTTTGGCTCTCCTGCCAAATATTTTGCCTCTGGTCTTTGGGCAGGAAGCGGTGTGTCTTGGAGCAAGTTCTCAGCTTTTGGTTTGATGTTCCTAAAGTGTTGCAGATGCACCACTTCCCTGCTCTCCGTAATGCACGGAAACAGCAGTGAGACCTCCTTGCGAAATCTGGAGCTCATGCCGAAGTATATGAGTGGGTTGTAGAAGCTGGCAGACTTGGAGAAGAGGCGAGTGACGATGCTAGTGGTGCTGGGTACGTGGAAACCCCAGGCCGACCACATGGAGACCACTGCGTACGGTGACCAGGCCATGATGAAAGCAGTGCAGATTACAATAGAAATCTAGTGGAGAGCATAAAAATCACAATGGCTTCCCTTTAAATTCTGCAACCAAATATGTCATGATTCTACTTTAGACTTACCCTCGTGACATCTCTTTCCGTCTTCCTTTGTCGCGCAGAGAGAAAACCATCAGCGGACATTGCATTTGTGCATTTTACAGTCTTTATAATAGATATGTAGGAGAAGAGCATGATGATCACAGGGATGAAAAAGCAGAAGATGAGGATAGAGATTATGTAAGACTTGTAGATAGTGGAATAATTGGCTTTGGACCAGTCCACCTCACAGGTGCCATAACCCCGATCTGCAAAACACAAGATGCAGACAGTCAGGCTGTAGCTCAGTAATTATTACAGATAAACTGCTATCCTCTTTTTATGTTGTTATTTTAGTTTGGTTTGAATATGGACCATGCAGGAACTGGTTATCATGACCTCTGGACATTTTGTGCTTTCTTTTTTTTTGTTTTATACCAGCCATACTTTAGTTCCTTCCTACTTTAAAGTGTTCATAATCCTCATTGAGAAAATGTGTTTTTATGCCTCCAATTAATTTGATCTAGCTTTACGAGGTCATTCATAGTTTTTTCTTTGATCAAGGATCCTAATTTGTCATATTTCTTTTTTAAATATGTTTGTCACTTTTGGCCTTTAGTGAAGAGTCATTTGACAAGAAAGAGGATGGAGAGAGAATGGACAGACATGCAGCGTATGCCCTGATACCATGAATTGAACGCAGGAAAACCAAGTTAAATGCTACCAACTGAGTTACCCAATGCCCAAAAGTCATATTTTGTAGAGGGGCAGGGGTGAGTCCAAAAGAAGATTAAATTTTGGTGAAGTTTCAAACTGCAACAGACCTGTGTAGCTGCCCCATCCCAGCAGCGGCGCGACAGACCAGAACAGTGCTCCGGTCCAAATGAAAATTAGGGATATTGCAATGGTGTTGATGCTGATGCAGTGTGCTGCAAGAATACACAGAAAAAAGAAAAGGCAATGTCAAAACAACAATACATAGTTTATGAGTTTGATTTTTAGTTCATAAAGGTTAAATGTTTTTGGCAAACAGGAACAGTGAGAGGCTTTGAAGGAAGGAAAATTCTTGTTACTTGTTATGAATGTCAGCACTCTCATTGACATTTGTTGAACAATGAAGTCTTTTATTGACAGACTTCGCCAAACGCTTGCGTCTGAAAAGGACATTGGTTGGAATGATAGTAAACACATTTTTGCGATCCGAGGAAACTATAAAAAGGTCAGCCTTTCCTTTGCAGTTTTAAAACATACTTCAGAGCTATGCTATAAGGAATTGCAAAAGTACTCGTATATCTTAGACATTTCAATATTTTGTCACAAACTTTATTTTATCAATTTTAACACAATTCTATGCTTAACTGTTAATAGAAAGTAAGGTTCCCCATGTTATTTAACATTGTAAAGTTATAAAAAAGAGTCCATTTTTATTTGCTGAGTCAATACTTTGAGGGAACAACTTTAATCCAATCAGAGCTGGAAGTGTTTTCCTGCGCCTCTCAAACAGATTTGCAAATGTTAAGACTGAACTCTTTGCCCATTCTTTTTGCAAAAATAGTTGAAGTAAGACTGAGAGGATCTATGAACAACAATTTGAAAGTCTTCCTACAGGTTCTCAATTAGATTTAGTGCTCAAAGCTTTTCTTGTAGGATTTACCTTTGTCCAACTTGCAATTAACTGAATGAGGGAGGCTGTTCTTAACAGCATAATGTTGTACTGTGGAAATGCTGTGTTTTTCATCCTACACAGTGTTTTGTGTGCTTTAGTTTGATCTCATTTGACCACATGTTTGTGGCTCAGGATAAAGAAATACATTAGCTTTTTACTCTGCAAACCTAGCCTTTATGGAAGAGAGGCAAAAAGAAAACCATTTTTGAAAGAAAGTCAAGAATTTTTGTTTGCCATTACCTGTCCTGCCAGTTTAGATGGACAGCTACATTCTTTCTACGGTACGATTTAAAGGCTGAGATGTTGTTTTGTAGTCTAAACCTGCATTAAACTTATCCACAAATACATTCCTGATCTGTCTGGTAAATTATTGGACAATATTTACTACTTTGTGTTGTGCTGACCTATCACATAAAATCCAAATAAAATAGAGGCTTATGGTTGAAATTTGACAAAAAATGTGTAAAAGTTCAAGAGACATAAATACTTCTCTAAAACTTGTAAGTACAGAAACTCAAAGCTTTTTGTTGCTTTCACACCAACTCACCTCACATACCTGGTGGTTAATTTGTTCCTTAGATTGTTTAAATTGCTCTATTCAGACCTAGGTTAGTCATTTTCAATGGCTATATTATGGCATATAATGCAACTGGTGATAGCCCACACTCGCCACTAATGGGCACAGTTTACAGTCACAGCGTTTTAAAAACAACCGCCAACTACTTAAAATCAGATACAGTTTTTCACCCTCATTTCTGTGTAATTAGGACATTCTTTGACATTTGGAAGAAGTCTCAAAAATAGAAAATGTCACCTCAAATTGTCTTAATAACATACTGGAGAAATATAAATGGAATGGCTGAGGACGAATGGTAGTTATTTTCTCCGCTGAAAACAGAAACAGACATTTTTGTCAGAGAAGGTCAGTGGAATGAGAAGTAGGGCAGCCATGATGGTACGAAGCCCTCTTTGTGTTTTCACACTTGCACTCTGAGAAGTTTGTTCTGACCTTTTTGCGGGTGGCATCCCTTGATGTATCTGGTGACGCTGATGACTGTTAAGGTGTTGATGCTCACAAGGCCAAAGAGCAGCGTGAGGAAGCCATCTACCTGGAAGAAGATAGACACGGGATTTATTGCATAACATCTTTACAGTGTCTACGGCAGACAAGAGATGGGGCCACTCTGATCCTTACAGACCCAATATTTACATCATTCTTCAATCAGATCCTAACGTAGGTCATAATTTGGTTAATTATTCTCCCAAAGTTAAAGGTGTCCATATCGCAGTGCAGGTGCTTTTGCTATATTTTATAATCTTTTTATATCTTTTAGCTACTTTTTGTCCCGATGCATTATCTTTCAGCTTAATAATTAAATAATTTGATTGTTACATGTGAAATGTTTTGAATCTGTGTTTTTTGTATTGCTGTTGCTGCCTGTTTTGGACAGAACACTTTGCAAGAGATCTTTGATATCATTAAGTACTCTTCTAGCTGAATAAAAAAAAGCTAAAGCTCACAACCAAACAGCTCTATCATATTTAATAAAATACACCGTTTTACTATAAATTTTATGTAAATATATCTGTCCATGCATCATGTCCTTGTCTGAAAAGAACAATTTTTCACTTTCACAAGTGAAGCGTTATGGCTTTCGCTATAATAAGTGGATTAAGGCTCCTTTCATCTTCTCACTCTGTTTCTTCTTGATGACACGTAAGCATCCTGCAAGGTTTTGCCGTTTTACTGTTATGACCTTTCTCTTTTAAATATGAACATATTTTGGTTTAATGGTACATAAATCTCGCTAAAACAAGAGATTTTTTTTTTTTGGTTTTAATGAGATTCTACTATATTCCAGCTCTGGTAGATAAATGCTTCAAAATATGACCTAATCAAAAAGGATAACAGCAATCAAGGTGACGGTCATCCACAAAACAAATTATTTTCTCACTCTAACACATTGTTATTTAATGTAGGCAAGTTTAGTGACCAGGATGAAATCGCTACCATATTCCTTTGACCTATGTGTTGATAACATGTTGATTGCTTAAAGAGACATGAGGAACTAACTTTGTCAAGCTATGTTGACATTTTGGTATTGTATATCTACTTCATTGCTCCTACAATCAGCTTTTTAAAATTTTTTACTTTCTTGTAAAGTCTGCTGTACATCCCTTGTTTAAGTTAAATATTTAGGTTGTTTAACTAAGATGAACAGAAAAAGTGAACTGAATTGGATGATAGATAACAGAATTATTGTGATGTATCACACAAACTACACTCATCAACTTTTCCCGCCAATAGTGTTGATTGTAAACTTTGGGTTATATATTGTTTGAGGACAAATATCTCTGAATTACAAACCTTCTTGAAAGGTGTTACGGTGTTTCCATTTCTCTCCGAGTGCGCAACACCCGGCTCCCTGCTGGGTCACTTCCAGGTAACACATCTCATTTGAGGTCATTTGCTAATTACTATCTTGATCTTCCTTTGTACTAATCCAGTTACATGCACTCATCACAATTTTTTCAAGGAACCCAGGAACCAGAGCCTCACTCTGGTTCCTGGGGCTTTAATTCAAAGCTAGTTTCTTGCACATGTAGGAAGAATAAAAAGAGAAATAAATGATGACTGTAATGTTTTATGCTGCATGTTTGCCTTTGTGAAGTCCAGTTCGGCTTCCTAAGGTTCAAATACACCGAGCTGGCTGGTGTTTGTTCTAGTCACATCACGTTTCGTGCAGTAATCTGCTTCTCACATGCCTGTTCACATGCTCTTTCCCTTTCTAAAGTGTTACATTTAGAGTATACCTTATTTTTAATTTTGACTACTACCCCCATCTCAGCTCACCTCTCAGGGGAAGGTAAGATAAGAATGGCACGCTACAGCTTTTCATCACCTTGTTTTTCTATGATTTTTCAGGGAGTTTTCCCTGACGTTCCTGCACGGATCCCAACTTTCTACCAGAGCTAGCCTTGAGCAAGAAAAATAGCCTGCTTGAATTCCAGGCAGAAGAATGACAACAATTTAATTTTGAACTGTGGCTGCGAGCGGATAAGAAAACACATGGATGAATGGTGCACTTCACTGCTTACACACATAAAACTTGTTTTTAAAATTAAGTTTTTAGATGGAAATTGCAATTGTGTTGAAAAATTAGAGCAAATTATTAAAATATTCTAAAAAGAATCAATGGAAAAGCTCCTAATAGTTCTCCATTTGGTTGCTGAACAGCTGCTAAGAGAGTTTTGCCCGTTTAAAGGTCTCCAACATGCTAATCTTATTACAGATTTAACCTCTAGCCTAGCGAGTACCAAAATCCCCTGCATATGCACGAGCACACACTCGCACGCATGCTCTATTCATGGTAAAACCTCTGCTGTTTTGTAATGTAATGATTTAACTGGGAAAGATAGACAATGCACATAATGTTGTTTGCAACTCAGAACATTGTATGATAACATTTTACCTTTTTAATTGTTATTAAACTTCATTGCGCACAGCTTGAGATTCAACAGAAAAAAATATCCTGAATACAAGGAATTGTTGGGATTATTTAATGTTTGTTTTCACATTTTGTTTACCTGGCAAGTCCAGATCCATGTGATCAGATACCCGTCATCTTTCAGGATGTTAAAGATTTCCAGAATTCCTCGAGAGTAGCCAAACACCGAGATGCTGGCATCAGAAATGGCGAGGTTTAAGGTGAAGAAATCTGTTGGTTGGAGTAAGGCCCGCTGGCGGTATAGGACAAATATCACCAGACTGTTTCCAAACCATGAAAGCCATCCTGCAAAGAAGCGAGACCAGAGATATTTTCAGGACTATCTTATCTGACAGTGCAGGTAAAAGTGGATTGGTAAAATATATTCAAATATAGATGATGTTCAATAGAAAAGCAATGCATTGTCTAATGTTTTAAAATGCAAGATATAATCATTTGTTGTTGTAGTAGTTGACTAACAACAAACCACATCATGATGAACTGTACTTGCATAATTTATACAACATAAATTACATTTGTGTACATTTTTCCATGAGCATATTTATGCTGAGGGTTTTACAGTCAGATGATGTTACGGTAGAGTACACAAACAGATACATTTTTGGAAGGAGTTTCTGCAAATGTTTTTTTAGGCACATCATCTAGTCCAAATCCAGAGATGGGAGACTATGGATGTCCAAAACCCAGTAACAGAAGAAACCAATAATGATTGGTGTAATGAGTGATGGGACCAATGTAAGCAGAAAAGCTGCTGTTTATTTCTCGTAATTCTGACCAATTATAGGTGCTTATTTTAAGTGAGAGACTTAAATTTGTTTAAAACTTTGATTTCTAATCAAAGTTTTCATAATATTTTGAATGTTCAATCCTTTTTCTTTTTTATTTAAATGTTTTAGAAAATTTCCCCTCTCAGCTGTAGTAGTTGAAGAGTAGATGTAGTTGAAGAGTGTAGTTTTAGTATCTTTATGTGATCTTTTCTGTCTCTTTTCCCTAAAGTAAATGGTTTATGTTACACCTTAGTGTGATTAATAATAATAATAATCAGTTCTTGATTACATTAGAAACTAGTTCCTGTTGTTCATACAAATACGCAAATACCCATATTTTTGATTGATACTAAACAAATCTTAGACTAAAATGCATAAATATCCACCTGCTTGTTTAAATGTTTGTTCAAATTTTTTCAATGAAAAGGAAACGGCTCATCTTTCAATACATGATTACCTGCAGAATAGGAACCTGTCACTAAGGTGAGACAGTCTTTGACTTACCCAGCACTAACAGGTAGACTCCAACGATGGTTTCTCCTTGTTCAGAGAGAGGAGCCTCTGTATGCAGAGTGCTGAGGTTATTATTCCTCCATGGAATATTCACCACCTTTAGTGGAAAACCCTTCAGCGTTATTTCCATGACCTGAACTTTGATGCCTCGGCATGAATCCTTTCTGTCCTTGTCGACGGCTTTGCTCTCCACTGCTTCCTGCAGATATTGTCGTCGTTCACCGGTAGGGATGACTAGCCAGTTGGTTTTAAATCCAGCTTAGACACAGTCACTAATACCTGCCTGCTCGCTTGTTCCAATGTCTGGACTGGTAATCCTATCTATTTCTTACAACTAAGAAGATGATTTTGGGTGGAAATCCTTGTCAATAGCAATGTATCCAGTAAGCCTTGTAGAGTCACTTGATTTAGTTTTAATTAGGTAAAGTACCAGGATTAATCAAAGACAATCAAAAATGTCGGTAAAGTCTAAACAGATAGAAATTTTGAGCTGTTGATCAAATCCCAACCTGCCTTTGTTTTTAATCTGGTGATTTTTTTTTTTTATTTCAACTTTATCATTTGAAAAATGAATCCACTCCAACCTCCACAGTTTTCTCATTTGCTTTCTGTTAACTTCTTTATCAAAATGATCTTGATCTGGTTAAGCTTATTTATAAATTCTGGGACTACATAACATGTTTTCAACTCATTGCAATATCCTAAATTTAGAAAAGAGAAAGTTGAAATGTACCTTTTCTACTTTAGAAAGCACAACTGGGAGGGTTATAGCTTGTTTAAATGTTTGTTCAAACATCTAACTCCGCCTAGACGCATTAGCATGAATGATCAAGTGTGAAAGTAAATTTAATTTGACTCAACAGCACCTACTTTTGGTGCAGATGGACTCATCTCAGAGCAAAATATTCACTTATCAAAATGTTCTTAAAATGCAAAAATCTTAGGTGCAGCCCTTCTTTTTTAACATTTGTTTTAATTTTAATTTCATAGTAAATAGGAGCACAAACATCCAGTGATCTTTATACAAAAGATCTCTGGAGAAAAGCACACCTTGTTCATTAAGCTTGACTAAATATAGACACCATTTTTAAACAATAACACCGTATCAAGGCCTTGTTGCTGAATGTAGACTAAGGTTGTTTTTGTTCCCTAGAAATCAACATATAACAATCAGTTTATCCCCAAAATGTGAAAACTATAGGCCTTTCTTAAATAAAGTAAACATTTGTGAATCTACAGCACTGATTGTCTTTGTAGTTATTGTTAAGCAGATGAAAATAATTAAAACAAATCTATATTTACTATTTATAGTTTAAAAAAAAAAAACCAAACACCCGAGAAGTACTTTCAGCTTGGTGATTTTGACAAACATGGCAAAATGTTTGGGCACCATTAGCTTATATTGTGTAACAGAAAGGTGTACACAAACATATACTGTATTTGTATGATGTAAAATTTTCACAGCTTTAATGTTACACATATCCTGCATTATTAACTTAAAACACAAACAAATAGTTAAAGAACCAAAATAAAAAGATTCACATTTTGTCTTTTGTGACAACAGAGCTGAATGTATCACATGAAGAGGACAGTGTTCTCACTGATAGAGTTGAAGAATATTTGCAAGGCAGAATAAGTCAATCTCTGGGGGGCTGAACTATCAAAAAAGACCGAATGCTGAAAATAAACGTGTTACAACCATTTAAAGACGTGCACAATTAGGCAAGCAAGATGTATGTTACATTAAAGGTTAAAAAAGTGATTTATCGTCACATAAATTTGACATTTTAACGGGGGTTAAATTATCTTTTTATACATCAAAATGAAGATTGGGCCTCATGATTGGACCTATAATAAATGAAGCAATACGTTGACAAACATGAACAGTATATAAGTTTTTGGTGCTTTAAATCACTCAGAGCAAGATGTCTCTGTACTTCAGGAATACGTCCTGTAAAGCTTCATGGACCTCCTGCACCATCTCTCTAGACATATATTTAACTTCTACTAATCAATTCCATTTATATGAAGCAATGGAGGCGGCGACTGTACTTCAGCTGTGACGGAGCTTTGATGTGTCATATGATGAGGATTATCCATGCTGTGCCAAGTTCAATGTGCACTGATGTCACTGCTGGAGCATCTGGCACTTCAAGGATGCAGTATGTGGGGTAATACCACATGATGTACAAAACTACACTGAAACAAATTAAATTCAGCTCATTTTATCCAAATGAGGCTAGATGTTTGTTATTGATTAAAATACTCTTGCAGGATTACAGTTGCAACACATTTCCCCTCCTCCACTCTCTTCTTTACAGTGAGCTTCTCTGTGGTGGAGCATCTACCGAATTGGGAACCTGAGCCACCGCCCTCCATCTGCGTTTAGCTTACAGTGCACACCTTGTCTTACTGATCGCCCTGCCACAGGGCAGCTCTGCTGGCCCTCAGGATGTGGAAGGAAGGGTTGTTGCCAGATGCCTCAATGCTTCCGAGTCCTCCTCATGAAACCCCTTTAGTCTCTGAAAACCAGAAGTAGCCAAGAGGAAAGCAGGGCTCTGACCCTAATTGTCACCTGTCCAGCAGCTAACAAGGAACCCAGTCTCTGCTCATTTGAAGGAGAGGATTCTTCATGACACAGCTTAATCTCTGCAGCCCACAGAAACAAAATTACATTCAGGGTCTTCTTTGTTTTTAGGTTAAAGTGGACAACTTGGTGATGTCTATGCAAAACCCTCCTGCTGACATCGCTGGGTGCTAAGGTGTGGCACCTGCTGTAGTGAAACCTAATCAAGAGATTAGACAGTTTGGCGACAAGTGAAAGGTGGATTTCATGTTGAGGACAGCTGCTACTCAGCTTATGCTGCGGCTAAGTGAAGAGGTCAAAGGTTGAGGAAAACCCTGCGTTCAGCAGGTGCTAAGTATAACAAAACATCTGTCAACAATTGACTCAAAACAAGAGTGTGAAGGGAGGGTGTTGCAGTCCTTATGTTCACTGGAAAAACAGCATGCCTTATTTGACAAGAGAGGCTTTCAAAACTTAGCACAAAGGAGTGACATCTGCAGAGCTTTGCAAAAGTTTTCTAATTTTATTACGTTTCACCCACACGTTTCTGTGTTTTTATTGGGGGAAAGTAGTACATGTATCTAAAGTGGAAGTAAAAGGATGCAGGACTTTTAAATATTTTTTACAATTAAAAATCTGAAGCATACTCAGCCTGTATGTACATCAATTTTCAAGTTTTGCCAAGATTTAAGATCTAACTTTTATTACGGATGATATTTACAACAAAATAAAATGCACAGCTTGAAACAAAATGTTTGTCATGGGCCTCTGACATAGCATATATTAGTTTAATAAATAAATTTTAGTGATGTAAGGTTGACATTCTACAGAAACTCTCATAAGTGCTTAAAAACAAAACATCCAGGACACTGTGGACATTAAAGCACTCATTATATTTCATGGTTTTGTTTACATGAGACTGCTGTCTGGAAACAGCCAGTATTTTCAGCTTTTGGTTGGGGAAGAGTTCCACATATAAAGGTTCTACATGGTTGGACCAAAGTGACAAAATCAGTTCTCATTGCTGCAGTTGCATGAAGAAAATCACATCATTTTGTTATCAGCCTCATGTTGTCCGCCCCTTCTTGTCACGACCCCAATTGCAAACTCCCCCCCCACCCATGCCAAGACACAAAATGTATAAAAATCACCATACTGTGATTTTAGCACATTGTCGAAACCCTTAACCTCCAACACATCCTGAAGCCATGTGTTCTGCATATGTGCGCTTTCACACCTGCGGAGTACTTCACACCTTGACAGGGATTGTTCCCAAAAAGTTCCACTCTGGTTTCAACAGGTGCCACAGATTCCAATCAATGGAAATGGGTAAATGAGCAGCTAGAACACAACAACAACGTCACTGTTTCAAGCTCAGTGTAAACGGGGCCTCAATTAACTTAGGACTGACTCTGAACATTGACTAAATACAAGTTTTTTCAATTGTAGCTGTGACTGTTAGGGCCACTATTGGGTAAACTTACGATAAAATTCAAATTTAACAATAATGAACTACTTTGCGATGGTCTGTTACACAATTAACCCTCAATAAACTAAAAGTTTTTGATGTGATAAAACTGGAAAAGTTTATTTGATATTACTACTTTTGCAAGACACCATAAAATAGTCTAACCCTGTCCTGTGTATATTGGCATCCTCTGTGTTCACAGTAGGCCACTGTATTATCAGGCTCATGATGATTGCTGTCTCAAGCAAAACTCTCAAGGAAAACCTGCTGTTTTCTAGATTGAAAGTCATGGACACATGCACTTTTGTAAAAGTGTGTGTTATAGGCCACGGGTCTGTCTGAGGGCAACAAAGTCTCTCTTCACAGAGGACATGGACCACGTCAAAAGACCAATACAGAATTTGCTTTTAGAAACACGTCCACACACTCTCTCTTTCCTTGTCACTAATTAAGAGACACAGCTACTACTTGTCTGAAAGGTGCATAGAGTATTGAGCTAAATGGCCTGCTTGTCATTTTTGAGGTTAGGCTGCAATACTGCTAGCTATGGGAGTTCACCACCATAGTCCTGAGCTCCCCCAGAGAATCTGAGACAAATGTTTGTTCAAAATGGAATGCTAACGTCTAGCCTTTTCATTATATTTCTATTGACTTTGTTGCCAGTATTCTAAAGACATTTAATTCAACATAGATGCTCAACCCGTAGGCTTTCTGGGACTTTATTCCATGAAACTGGACCCATGGAAGATAGTTGATTTTGCACCTATAAACAATTTCTCTTTTGATTTGGTAACATATGTTTGTTTCATTATTCTGTTAAAATAGAAACTGGCCCATCACTTCAGATCCTCCACCATGCTTAACAGTGGGAGTTAGTTATTTTCTTTTTTTCACTCAAGACCCACCTGGATTTTATGTTTGCATTTTTATGATGGTGGGACAGAAAAGGCTTTTGTTCTGGTGTTATTCCCAAATAACAGAGTAGGACGTAGCTAATGTCTATTTGTTCGTATTAAATTCTGGAGACTCATTGTTATAACTGCCTACATTAGATGTCACACAGGTTCCCTGCTGTCCAACTGTGACATCTGCTGCACTCTTCCTAAGCGTTGCACCAAAACCACAGGAGGGTTAAAAGCACATGTTACTTAGGTCTAAACTTGAAGTGTGTGTTATTTTTGATGCTCTTCCATTTTGTGTTGGTCATGTGTCCTGGGATAAAAGGTGTAGAATTCAAAATTTTCTGCTTATCCATGAAAGAGCCCTTTGTTTTTTTTCTGTGATGTCACCATCTTATTTTGCTTTATTTTTAGGACCACACGGCCTTGCAACATCATGATGGTCATCTGGATTAAGCAAAAGCAAGTCATGCCAACACTGAGTCTTCAGTTTCAAGAGTCCAGCACCCTGAGGTGAGTGAATCAGCAAAGACACAAGATTTAGTAACATTATTAATAGGTAACTGCTGTAATATTGATGTGAAGGTCATTCTGCAGAACTTTTTATGTTCAGAATGACTTACAAAAGTTATCCCATCTTTCTACACTCTGAAAAGGAAGAAGCACAATAGTGTATCTTGCTTGTTACTGATAATTATTGTTATGTTAAAAATCAGCTTAAAGGCTCTATTGTTTTTTTTTATTTTTTTTTTACCAATTTCCTGGCTTGAAAAAGCAACCAATATCTATAGTATTTGAGTGCCAAGTTTTCTTATATTCCCTATTTTGAAAAGTGATTTTGGCCTTTTTGACATTAAGTCACTATAAAGTTACTATAAAGTCTGAAGATACCCTGACCAATTTAAGAAAACCAAAGTATTGCTTAAAAGATTTTTTTAAATAAAGTAAATAAGACATACTAATTTTGTTCAAAATTAAAGATTGTTGATGTCGCCAATTTTTGCAGAATATTTTTACTTAAATTATAATTACATTTTATTAATTAGGTCTGTAGGGAAATTTCTGTCATCTTAGTCATAATAATTTTTCAAAACGTTTGGCCTATGAGAAGTTCTTTTTTTATATATAAAAAAGTGAATGTTTCATTGTTCAGGAGGAAAATCTAACCTTTCGTGTCAACTGGAATATTTGTGGATAAAATCATACATCTTGATCGATAGAGATAGGCACCAGCTGCCATATGACCATTCATGGAAAAGTAGGTATGGATGATGGATGGAAGTTCCTCTTCTATTCTATTCATTCTTGATTTATATTTGATAAGATACATAAATGGTTGCTCTGTAAGGAAAGAAAAATTCATGGACTTGTGGAACAAATTATACCTTTCTTTTATGCTTCGAAAAGTGCAGTGGCTTTGCTGTTTCTATTTCCCTTTCACTATTATAACTCTGTGGTTCAGTATGTTTGCTTAACTGCAAGATATTAAAGTTTTGGTTCTGTCATCAAGAAGAGCTTTACAAACGCAGTAGCTAATATTTTATAAGAAACGTCCTGCAATCTTGTTCAAAACAGTTTATAATGACATCTGAATGGTGTAGTATGCATGCAAAATCAAGGGGAAACCAAAGGTAATGTAGCTTGGTTCTGCGGCTCACAGCCTCTGGCTCTGAACCACATGCAAACATTTATTTGGGCTCTCTGACCTGTTTGCTGTTTCTGCTGCTCATTCTGTTTATCTAAGCGGTGACTTATGCAAGCATATTACACTGAGGGAATAGTATTAGACTTTACCAGACTTGACCCAACCATCCAGGTATCAACAGATAATATTACACTAGAATATGGTTGGACATATCTTAAAAACCTGTATTTCTTTATTATAGCAATAGTTTTGAAGCAGCAGTAATTGGAACTTAAGAGATTTTGAATCAGGCTAAATTTTTTGTGTTTCTGAGTGTTTGCACTAAAAACCATGGTGCCCGCAGCACAGCTGAGAGAGTAAGAGGAGCTCTGTGCATCAACTTCCATTTGCCGGTTTAATTCTTTGTGCTCTGACACGATAACTTTCTTGAGGGCTTATGGGGAGCAACAGGTTTAGTGACCCTGCACTTCTTAGGAGCTGCAGCTGCAAATCTGTCTGAACATCTTAAGGGAAACAAAGCTGTTCACCAACATGATGTGGTGTGATGTATAGATGTCTTTGTAAAGGATCAAAAGATATGAACAAACATAAAAATGTCACACGGTAGCAAAGGCATGCCAGGAAATATTTAAAATCTCCTGAAATAAGATTGACTCTGAAAGTGTTCTCAGCTGTCCTCCTGATCAGCTGACCTGTGCTGACAGGAGGTCAGTGGGATGCCTCACTATCCTCTCCTCCAGTAAAAAACCTGTTAACCTTCAGAATCATAGTCTATGATCCTTGACACAAACCGGTTTGGGTTTCAGTAAGAAGAAACGGCACACATCTGACAGAGCCCTGTTGACTAGTTTCAAAAGGTCCTTAAAGTTCCAATTTAGGTCTTTCTATTTTCTAAATGTCAAACATGGTTCTGAATGTTGCTATTTGTGCTGTGTTGAAATATTGCTATAATTTTAACATAACAGAAAAAACCCATTTGACTACAATAACTCTTGTCTTTGAGTCATTCCTGGATCTGTTTATGGTTTCTGCTTAATGTCATTCAGGGTCATAGACCAGCATGGCATGACAGAGTATGTTAGACAAACTTAACCTCAATTAGGCAGAAAGCAGAAACAGTAGATTTTAAACCAGTCCCACAGATTCTCAATTAGATTTATGCCTAAACTTTGACTGAGCAATTTACAAAACCATGCAAGATTGTGTTGAAGCAAGCAAAATAGATATTTTAGATTTTTTTTTTTAGAAACATAAGGCAGCGTTTCCCAACCCTGGTTCTTGAGGCACAATGCCCTGCATGTTTTAGGTGTTACCTTGCTTTAGCACAGGTGATTTCAATTGACAAGTGTTTGCTGAACTGCAATCAGCTGAATCAGGCGTATTAAAGCAGAGAAATATCTAAAACATGCAGGGCAGTGTGCCTCGAGGACCAGGGTTGGGAAACACTGACACAAGGCATGCACAATGTTTGTTTGTGTTCTGTTTTGGACTTTCTTCCACATTTGCTGTGTCCTCTTACATACTTCGCAGCAAACTGCAAAGAAGAGGGGAAAAGCTCTGTGAGACGATCAAGGCTTGAGATATTGTTTTATAATCTAATGCCGCTTTAAACTCGCCCACATCTTTTTCTCTAATCTGGTAGCTGTGTTTCTTGGTCTCCATGATGCTGTTTGTTCAGACCTTCACACACCAGATGGGTGTATATACTGAAATTAAATTACAGACAAATTCTACTTACAAATTAGGTAACTTCTGAACACAGTTGGTTGCATTTGGTTTGATTTTAGGGTATCCAAGTGAAGGAAGCTGAACAAAAAAAGCTTTCAGTAAACCTTATCAAGTAGGAAATGTATATCATTTGGTCAGTATTCGCCCTTGAACTGTTTTCCTTCATGCAGTCCATAAATAACTCCCACATCTTGAGCTGAATGTTGAAACTTCAGCTTCTCCATTCATCATGCAGCAGCACCCTGAGGAGATTCACCTTGTTTTGGACAAATCATTACTGCTGAAAAATGTCTGCCCTGAAGGGCATGACACATCTTTTCTTAAACTGGATGAATCCTTGCTCAAATTCTTGACCTATGATCTGCTTTTCAAGGCGCGGCCAGATGTTTCCCTTTTCTTCAAGGCTTTTTTGTTAAGGTGTGACAGTGTGAAACTTTTAGTTCCGGTGGTGTTTTTACCAAAATATTTATATTGATTGGAGATATAGTTCTTAACAATTATTAGAAAACGACAAAATCCTTAAATAACAAGTGATTTCTTCAGAAAAAAGAGGCAACAATAATTCAAACTGAAAGCTGTGAAAACATGATGGCCTGTGATTAATTTATTTTACTCATTTATTTTGTTTGTTTTATTTTCCGGCTCAAGAACTAGTACAACTAGACAAATGTACTCTAAAACCAAAACCATTGTGTCATGTTAATTTATTAAAACACAGAAGATACAGTTTATTGTCTGTGCGCAGCTCCATCTACTGGCTTACATCAGCCTTTAAAAGAAAAAAGTTGACTTTAAATAGTGCTGGTATTTCCAGAAGGATTTGGCCTTTTCATCACCCCCGAGTTAAAGGATGTGGTTCTGGCCTTACACAGTTGAAAGACTTTAAGGGACTGACTTGTGCCTACTTTTCAGCACTGACTGCTACTGTTGCAGCAGCCAGACGACCCAAAGCGTAGCTTCATTTTACCATGAAAATGTTATTTTTCTCTCTCATGGGAGGCTGGTAGCCAAGGCCAGTCTTCTTTTCAATGGCAACATCTGTCTTTTATGAGCAAATTTATTTTTATTCCCCCCCAATGCTTATTTATAGTGTGTGTCACTCAGTGAGCTTGTATGCTTACTGAAAATGAAGTTATTGCTTGAAGATATCGAAGTACAGTGACCTATACAGTACACATGTAAGAAAAGGTTAATTTTCGTAAGCTAACCTCAGTTTGAACCAGCGAGAACACTCACAGTGAGAACTTTGCATTCACTCACCGTAGGTATAAACCTTATGTCAGTTTTGGGCTCATCATCTATTTTCCATAATGAAATTATTAAAAAATACCAAAACAATACCAACACTTAAAATATACAATTGGACACAGCAGTTTGAATTGATGCAAGATTTTCACAAATCCACATTTTGTATTTTAGCATACATGTCCTTTTGTAAATTGACCTTTGACTACATGATTTTTGTAGCAATCGTTTTATGGAAGTTCCATATATGGGCCAGAAAATACCTACTAAATTATGAAACAGTTTGTTGAAAGTATAACTCTACGTATGAGCTTTAATATGCAGAGTTAACAAGTTCCCTAGTCCATTAATACATACCTGTTAGATTTGAAGTGACTATATAGAAGGTAATGTATTTCTTTTTTATTCCTACTGCAGCCAACAAAATTGGCAAAACATCAATAGTAGTGGAAGGAAGCAAATACTCCGTCATGCCGGCACATGACATGCAGAGCCTTTAATCTCTGGAACATCAGGAGCCATACCCTAGCCTTTCACTTTTTCAGAAACAGATGTGCTGGACTTGACATCAGCACATCTCTGAAGTGCTCCCTCACACATCTAAAACATCACAACAATATTTTCTCTTTAATTTTCACAAAATCTATGTATAGTGCAGAGCATTGACATTCTCAGCAATATTATTACCCACCCAGATGACTTTTAAAACAGATATTGGACAGAGGTGGACGTGTTAGGACAGGTTTTTGATGCTGGCAGGGGAAAGCAAGTGGTGCGCTAAAGAGAAAGCTGCCCTTTGGTGCATTCCTTCAGCCTGTGTGCATCCAACACACTTGATGAAAAGTGAAAGTCCACTGAGGACTGAGTTCTTTCACTATAGTAATTATCAGCCATAAATGTCTGTCATGCTGCTTTTCCTCCTCATTTTGTTCTTCCCTCTTTTCTTAGAAATGCTTAAAGGTTATTATTTTCAGAAAGTACTTTTAATCAGAGAAATGAGTCTCATGAGAATGTATATTATAATATAGTCACCTTATGTACCTACCCAAGTTCTTTTTAAAGCAGGTTTCCAAAGTTTTCAAAAAATTTATCACTGCATTTATAATGCGAAAATGAATACTCTAATACATTTAACATTTGAGAAGTGTATGGTTTAAATAGTTTCAGAATTATTACTTTTCTCTGTACTTACATACATTCTCAGCTCTTTTAAAAGCACTGTTAGAACTGAACTTTGACAGAACCAGGCAGAGTGTGCTCCTTGCTGTTTGTAAAGCTTTTCTATGAAACACTAATGGCAAACGTTTAGCATAAAAACAGCTGAATTACAAAGTGCTGTTATAAAGGGTTCGAGAATGAGTCTGTGCTTAGATGTAGCCCTCACTTTGTTAGGATTAACATGTCCAGATGTTAACGTAAGTCAGGCGTAGTTTAACATGATCGCTTTAGACTTTATTAGCATCCAAATATTTTCTAACTAGGGCTGCACAGCAAGAAGGTCCTGGGTTCGATTCCCGGCCTGGGGTCTTTCTGCATGTTCTCCCTGTGCATGCGTGGGTTCTCTCCGGGTACTCTGGCTTCCTCCCACAGTCCAAAAGCATGACTGTCAGATTAATTGGGCTCTCCAAATTCTCCCTAGGTGTGAGTGTGTGTGTACATGGTTGTTTGTCCTGTTTCTGTGTTGCCCTGCGACAGACTGGTGACTTGTCCAGGGTGTACACCGCCTCTGACCTGGAACGTTAGCTGGAGATAGGCACCAGCAGCCCTCCAGACTAGGGACAAGGGTGTACAAAAAATGGATGGATGGATGGATGGATGGATATATATTTGCTAACTAGCACTAAACAAAATGCAGAACTGGGGAACAGCACTGCTTATCCTACGTCTCTGATTCTCCAGGCTTTACATTGGATGCGGTTTCTATCTCTGAGTGTTAAATTATGGACAAATCACAAGTTAAAAAGCACAGCAACATGGCATCATAAAGACAGGTGAAATCCATTTTTCTGCTTGACAAAACAACATCAAGGTGCTATTGGCTTCCTGAGGCAAGGGAATCAGGACCACAGAGCATACACAGCTGCTCTTATCCAAACATTCTTTTCCATGGTAGACTAGTTTTCTGTGGATCCAATGTGAGCCTTTTGAAATTATTTGCTTGGGCAAGTACTAAGAGAGTTAAACTCACACATTCCTGCTTTGGCATTAGCAGTAGACCCAAAACAACAAGGCTGTTTGAAGAGTTGCATGTTGGCTTAAAGCACAATATACCTCCCTACCACATTCCTATTAGGAACGCAAAGCATATTCAGCCAAATTTAGAATAAAGCATACAACCAACTTCAGTGAAATAAAAGCAATATAACTAAAAACCAAAAGCAATTACATGCTATTTTTCTCCATCATGATTGATGCAACATCACATTTTAATGTCCTTCTGAGGATTTCAGGACATTAAAATCTCTCCAAGATGTCCTGGAGAAATTTTCCTACTGAGAGACTCTGTTTCATCAGGATGTTTCAAAGCAGGATGGCTTGGCCATCTGCCCAGAAGCAAAGCGTCGTCTCTTTTATCTCTTTGTGTCCTACAGCATCTCACAGCCATACTTACAAAACACATACTGCGGTAGTTTGAAAATATTCACGATGGGGTGTGTTCCACTTTCTGGGGGCATTTTTACAGAGCAAATAATTTAGAAAGTACAAACTTCTTCATGTAAACACATATTTCTGTCCATGTAAGCTGTAAACTAAAGGTTGTTTCATCCAAAACGACATGGTCCAGTTGGGTTTGGCTGAGGAACAGAGAGTTGGAATATAATGGGAATATTGTTATGGAGATCTGTGAAATTCTGATACTAGGACAAAGTACAGGAATTGGAAAGTTACTTACATTTACTGTTCTTGTATAGAATGTTCTTGAGTTAATGTTTTCCAGACTTTCTGACCTGTGTTTTTAGTAGAATACTGCTGTTGTTATATGGAGTCCCTTAGGGCTCAATATTTGAGTTTCTAATATTATATATCAGCCCCTGTTTTAATTGTTTTTAAGTGGTATGCAGATGATACTCTGATTTATATGCCCCTAAAACAGTAGCGCGACTATTCAAAAGTTCACCAGGATCTGAAAGCTTGGAGGATCAACATTTTAGTAATAATAAGACAAGAGAAATAATTTTTGATCCTGGGGTCACCACTTTTATTTTTCCTGTTGACATGGATACTTTAAGACAATACAGACAGCCTATTGCCTCAAATTTGAGTTTAAGTTGCTAATTGTTTAACCCTGTCATTCACCCTGGTTAAATCACTAAGTCATGTCCACTTGGTATCCCTGGAGTAGTAATTAGAAGTCCCAAGAAACTCAGATAAATGCTAACAAAAGGTCATTTTAGCTCCATCTAATAAATGTGCTCAAATTAAAGATTGAGCTTTTCTAAATTTTGCAGTGTGGGATTATGCTAATGCAATAAAAGAGAAGTTATTTAAACCCTTTTTCTCAACAGTGACAAGACATTTTTCTGTGTAAATGTTGTGTAATTTTTGCTTTGCTTTTACTAATATTTTTTGCAACCTATTCTGTTTTATTTTTAATATTTTGTTTCCTTTTAATTATCAGAGATCAAGTTACTCCTTGTTGTTATTAATGTGCTTTATATTTTAATTTGGCTTAATGTTAAAAATAATAATGTTAAGAAAAGGAACAAATACCTGAACTTCTTAATATGTCCATCTATTGTTTAGCACGGTGACCAGTTATCAGTTTATGAGCATTATGTTATGTAATATGAGGCATATTGTATAAATCACTGCATAAATACAGTCAAAACATCATAACTCAGCTTGTGTTACATAGAGATTCAAATCTCACTGCTGCCGAGCTCATAAAAATAACTGAAGTTGCATTTCTAAACATTAATGGGGTGTTAAAACATGAGAAATGCAATTATGGTACATAAATCTGCAGAGAATTATCACCTCCGGTTCTGTGATGCACGTAAACATCTGCCTGTAACCCATGCATGTAGTGTGGTATACATCCACTAAGCCATAGGGAATTCACCAGGAAGACTGCTGTTTTCACTTTTGTGAAATGAACCACTTTGCGTGTATGAAAGGTTTCCTGGGATAAATTTTAACACATTCGTCACCTGTGTGTATTCTCCCAGTTCTTTCTGGCATAATGCAGAGGATCAGAAGTTCCTGCTTATGAATACATGCTTCAATGTGATTCAAAAGCTGTGAGCCACATGCCACTGAAATCCTCAAAGGGAGGAGCAAATTTATTGTATTCTTCCAAACGCTCTAACCAGATTTATAGGTGCGTTGAATTTTATGGAGTGTAACCTTTCAGTTTAAATTAAAACTATATGTTTCAAGAATTCAAAGGATTACAGGACAAAAGCTCTTTCCACTGGCTGGTTTTAGCTTATCATTTATCTGTTCTATGAGACAAGCACATTTTTAATATGAGGTAAAAAATAAAAAAAAAAGTAGAGAAAGCCAGATCTTGGCAGGTGTTCAGCAGCTGGGTGCTGAAATGTTGAAGTGAATCACTGTAAGCACAATTTATTTGGTCTGTTGCCCAGCTCTTCCTCTCTTTTAAGTGATTACTAGCCTCTGGATTAAACATTTCCATGTGTGAATTGATGGTTATTCAATTTCCGGTAACCAAGTTTTCTTCTAATCCGTCACTTTCTGCACATGAATCAAATTTTTGATCTGTTCACATGATTTGTGCACATTTACAGACATCCTATTATGCCCGCTTTTACAATATATCTATATTTTCACCAACATGCTTTTTCTAACTCAGCCAGCAAGTATGTTGAAGTTTGCCAGAAGCCTTGAGAGCCAAGTAAACAGGAAAAAAAGGTGATGATTAAACCATAACCCAAGAGTCTTCATTCCTGTCTGCTGCTATGAAAGAAGCTCTTCAGTTATGACATGTTAAAAAAATAACACTATCCAATATCTGTCCCCTGAGGGAAGGAGAGTAGGTGTGGTTACACTGCTGACAGAGAGCATTTTACAGGTTGATCTGATTTATAAGGTCAACAAACGCCACGAATTTGAGGAAAATGTTTCACAGCAAGAGAATAACCATAAGCTGATGATGCAGTCACTGGAATTCACAAGAGACGAAGACTTAAAGCTAAGTTTGCCCATTTCCACACAGCGGTACGGCATGGCTTAGTGCGGTTCGGGATGCTATTTTGTCTGGTCCATTGTAAAAGTGGACCTACAATCAACCCATACTTCACCATTCCTGGGCTTTCTTCAGTTGTAGCAGTGTGGCATGGTTAGGGTGGAGCAACTGGCATCACACGACACAGTCCACTAATTTGGGGACAGAGAAACATCACAAAACACTAGTACGTCATGTTTGCCGTTGCACTAGAATGACACAACGTTAGGCCCACTTTCATTGGGCAGGACTTTCATTGGCCTGCCCAATGGAAGTCCAGATGATGGTGGAAATACTGACTTGAATACCGAATTGCACCTTTATGAAACAAGGTGCTTAAGAATAAAAGGCGTTGTCCCATACTCTTTTTGTTTGCTTGAAGAGTGCATTTGATGAATTTGTTTTAAAACATGAATTCTTCACAGGTTTATCTCTGACCTGTCTGCTGTTTGTTCTGTAACAAACGTGAGGCTTTCATAGATTCATACTGAGAAAAAATTACACACAGGTGGTTTCTGAGTAGGAATTAGGTGATGTCAGAAGGTGATGGGTTTTATTGAAGAATACCAGAGTAAAAGGGGGTTTATACATCTTCTCTACAATTTTCAGTAATAAATCTGTAGATCATGTATCCTCTTCCTTCTGATTCACAATAACACACTTCCTAGTGTGTAAACATGATGGTTGATCACATCAAATCCCCAAAGAACAATGAAGTTTCTGATTATACGACTAAATATGGGAAGATTCCAGGCATTTGAAAGTTGTTGAAGGAACTTTATTAGCATAAAATAACACATTCTCAAAATGTAGTAAATCATTTCTGAAACTGTTCTCAAACCACAATAGGTGATGGACAATTTTGCAGCTAGATTATGTAAAGTCACTGAAGCATCCAAAGTATATGGATGAAGAAAACGGAACCTAGAGCTGAAGATTTTGTCTTGTCTGTCAAACAGTAAATACATATTTCAATCACTTCAATACATCTGAGAATGTTTTCTGTTAGTCTCATCTAATAGTTGCAACTTGGGTTTAGAAAGAAGTTGGATGGAAGGAGTGCTGCAGCACCATCTACCGACAAGAAAGAAAATGCTTTGAGTTAGATGTGAAAAATTCTCTGTAATCTTACCAGTAAAAAGCAATTTAATACAACTTTTTCTACAGATGTGTTTTATACAGGAGATAATTGAAATATTATATTTTGTATGTGTGTGACATTTATAAAAAAAAATGTGATGCATTATTTTACTCCATGATACAAACTTTGCACTGGTCTCAGTCCCTCATATTTATTTGATAAGGGACAGAATATATGCCACTGTACTTTTCCCTGCACATATATGCCTAAGCCAAGCGGCCAATTTGCAGGCCAAGTTCAATCCCTAGTACTACAAAGGGATCAACATCAAAGAATAAACATCAAAATGTCACACATAGACCAACACAGGCATGCAAATTTGATTCAGTAACAACTTTAAGAAACGTCATAACTGGACCAAACCTGACCAATTGGAGCGACCAACCACCATGCTATCGAATCAACTTTCCTTAAAAGATTAGTAGTAAACTGTAAATGAACCAATAATGTGAATTTGAGAAGCTTAAATGCAGAAAGGAGGAGCTTCAACTACTTCACTACAATAAAATTCGCTAAGCTTTTCTGTTTAGCTAAAATGTGGCAATGATGCTATCTCACTTGCTATTTATCAAGAATATTTAATGTTCTCTACAGATTTAAGACAAATAAAAAATGAATTTAAAAAGCAACAATGCACATTAAATTATCAACTTCCAGCCATTTTAAACAATTTAAGTAAGTTTTTACCATTTTGTAACAGATTTCAAAAGATTTAGTGACCCCTTCAATTAATAGATAACTGTGTCCCATTTAATTTGATGTAGCTTTAAAAAAACATGAATGTATTTAAATGATTTGTAATATTTATCATATATTTTTACAGCTGCATTTTATTTGCAAACTGTGATTTGAAAAGTCAAAGTCCCAGGCTTAAATTTCCAAAGTTCTCTGTTCATTTTAGGCTTTTAAAAAAACATAAATACAAGAGTTAAAAAATAATCTATGAAAAAGTTTTCTATGATGGTCAGACTAAAAATGTCAAATCTGAAAAAACAAGATGGATGGTTAGATGTAAGGAAAAATGGACAGATACATGGTTAAAAGAGATGGACGGATTGAAAAATTGTTGGCTGAATAGAACAGTAGATGGATGGGTACTTCACATTTTGTTGTGTTTCAACCTTATTCCAACTTGTATTAATCGCATTCCTCAAAATTTTACACACCCCATTGTGAAAATGTATAAAAATCATTTTAAAGTTTTCAAATGCATTAAAAATAGAAAACCAACAAGAAAAAGAAGGACTGTGAATACCTATGTAAATATAATTTCATGGTTTTCTGTTTTTAATAAATTTGCAAACACACTCAAAAACTTTGTTCTACATTGTGTGAAATTTTGAGGAAAGATGTTATATTAATACAATTTGGAGTAAGACTGTAACAAAAGACTGTGGAAAAATTGAAGTGTTGTGATTGCTGTATGACATAGGAGAGATAGAAATATGGACAGAATGGATTGATTGTTGGATGTTGCAAACAGATGGATGCATGAAAAGAATAGATAGATGGCATGATTAATATGAAAACAGATGGATGGATGGATTTTGTGTCTTCCCCTAACTGGAAAGACTGAAACCTTGGATTAAAAGGAAAAATCTAACATTTAGTGAAGAGACAATGACCCTTTAATGAATGTCTTTATTCACAGATGAGTTTTTACATCTACTGGAGTTATTCAACGACATGCCATAACTAAAAGAAGAAACAGTTCATTTGGTTGTACTTGAAAATAAAAGTTAAGTAAGTGCATCTATATGCTGCCTGTGCTCTCTGAACACAGCAGCAAAACCAAGCACTTTGGCAATTCTCCCAATTATTGTTGCTTTTTAACTTTGCTTAAACAGCACTTTGAATACCATCACTATGTCTGTAACTGTACTACAGCTACTAACTAACAGGATGTTTTTATTCCAGGGGTAAGGCAGGAAATTCTGCATAATAAATTATGATTTTTATCACCGATAGCAAATAAACTTTTAAGAACAGTAGTTGGAGAGCCTTTCTATAAAACAGGAAATCTTTGCATAATGCTTCAACCAATCACTCTATGCTTTCCATACAGGTAAACAAAGAAGACCACCCACGATCAAAAAGCAGATGTATCCCCAAAATCTTTGTTCCACTTGGTGTACATATTTAGAGTTGCTGGACTAACAGTGGGCTTGACGCGTTTCAGGGATTCCTCAAAGTCCTTCATCTTGATGTTGCGCATCTGTGAGCACAAAAAGATGTGAACTACACACATATAGGGATTCAGCAGCACACAATAAACAGGAAATGTGAGTGGCATTCTGGGCATTTTGTCTGCATCGTCTCACCTCACTAGCAGACATGCTGCGGACGTGTTCAGGCCCCAACTCTGAGAGAGAAAAAAATCATAATTAATAAACTTCCTGGATGTTCTCAACAATAAATCAACACAAAGAGGTTTCCATGACTATCTGAGTCTTATTCTAAGGCTTTTCTTTACCAGGGGTGCCAATAATTGTGACCATGTGACCAGGAGGATAGATGAGTCATACCTCTAATTGGGCCCAGTGCCGCATCTTTGGCTAATGACGTCAGATCGCTTCCTGAGTATCCTGCAGTTGCTCTTTCAAAGAATATTATTAAGAATTAATGCAAAAGCAAACTAAAATGTTGCTCCTTTAAGGCTGTGCAGCACTCACTTTGCAAGCTGGGAGAGCTCACTGGTGCTTAGTGGATTCCCATGTTTTCCCAGAAGATTTTTAAGCAACGTGCATCGTGTCTAAAGAAAGCAAGAGTCAAAACATGAGATAAATCACATCATCTGCAAAAGTAGAGAGTGTACTTATGGATGGGTAGTACCTTCTCGTCGGGGAGTGCCACATAAACCCTTTTTGCAAAGCGCCTGCAGGAAAACATAAAACAGAACTAGAGATGTGCCGAGATATCATCCGGCGGTTCAGTGAACGCATCATTTGCAAGCACACTGATAATTACAATGACGCTCAGAGTTTGTTGTCAAGTGAAAAAAAATGCAGTCAGGGGAAGCAGAAAATATTTAGGATTTCTCTGTCAAGGAAAAGACAACTGCTGTTCACTAATTCTGCCAGAAGAGGGGATGAGAGTGTCTTTTTGAATTAGGTAATGTTGACAGTAAAGGTCTAACTCATCTGACACAAAGTCTGCTGATACTAATGCTAATCATGTTAACAAATTACAGCTAATCATTTTGTCTTTGTTTTAAATAATAATGAAATCCATTTAACTGCAGAGCTGTGTAACACCCACTGCTCTCTAACACAGTGTGTTGCATGAGTGTAAGTTGACTAACTATTGAACAACAGCTGATTAGATTTACAGGTGAGCTTTTTTTAAAAGTTTGTGAGCTATTTCTGTTTTGTAAAGAAACAAATACAATATGCTGTAATTCTTTTTTTTGTTAGGATCTTATTTTACAGATACCTCTGTGCCAGAACCTGGAGATATTTATAGATTTCCACTGATGCAGATATAGAGAAATGGCACTATTGCTTGTGGCTGTTTTTATTTTGCCATAAACATTTTTCAGTAAGAGATGTCAACTCTTAATTCTTACATAAGGTATAAAAAACATGACTGTTGTTATTTATAGTTCTTGAAGAGAAATCAGAATTAGAGCCTTAAAAGATCAGTGATCTAAAATTGGCCACAAAATAATTGGATCGGTGCGTCCTTAAAATATCATTGTGCAACATGAACAGATTGATTTGCACCTTAAGATGGCTTCATCGAGCTCCTGAGGCCTGTTAGTCGCTCCCATCACCAGAACCCTCTCCTCCCCGCCTGACTGCACCTGAAATCCAGAGGTGCTTTTGTGAAAATGACACCCAAGTTCTCATGTGTGATAGAGACAGAGACGCTCGGAGCAGAATAACAGATCAAATGTCTGTGCATGCTCACACCCTCACCCCGTCAAACTCGATGAGGAACTCCGTTTTTAAACGACGGGAGGCGTCGTGCTCCCCCTCCTTCCTCTCACACAGCAAGCTGTCCACTTCGTCTGACAGGAAAACAGAAAACAGAGAGATATTGTTTCTTTCTGGCCTCTGATAGGAAAGTAAAAGCCTGAAGCTTACCAATAAAGATGACGGAAGGCTGCAATTCTCTTGCAACTGCAAACAGCGCTCTGACGAGCTTCTCACCTTCACCCACCTGCAACAAAGACAAAGGAGAAGGTTTGAAAGAATTGTAGCATTGATTACTTACTGCAGAAAGGAAAGCATTTTTCTTACATATTTAGACGTCAGACTGGCAGCACTTATGTTGAAAAAGGTGGCATTAGATTCTGCAGCAACTGCTTTGGCCTAGAAAATGGAAACAAAAGCTATAATTCACTAATAATAAAAAGCTAAATCAAAATATGTCCACGAATGTTTACAGAAAAAATTAATTTTCATTTTTTTTAATGTTCTCTGACCATACCAGCATGGTTTTCCCATTTCCAGGTGGGCCGAATAAAAGCAAACCACGCGCAGGTGCCCTCAGTCCGGTAAACAGCTAAACGGTAAATATCAGACTGTTATAAGTTAAACTAAAAAAAGCATAAAAAAAGTAAGTCGAGATCAAACATCTTGAAATAATAACCTCTGGCCTTAAGGAAGGAAGGATGACGATTTCTTGGAGTGCTTGTTTAGCCAGATCTTGTCCAGCAATGTCTTCAAAGGAGACAGAAGCCGCCCTGCAGAGAGCAGGCAGGACAGCTTTAAATGTGGCACCAGTTTTATTCAACAAATTCCTATGAAGGAGATGCCTTAAAGTACCTGTCAACGATCTCATTCAGGATCAAGTTAGCCAGTTTAGAGTCCACATTCTTGAAGTTTTTCATATCCCTCTTTGGAGGCTGTTTCACAGCAGGAGGTCTTCCATTTTGAGCTCTTCCCATGCGAGGGGTCACCTGGACAGAGAAAAATTTACAATAAACATTGCGTATATGTTCAATTTCACAAAAGTAGATTTGGACGCACTTTCAGAGAGCAGCTCACGGAGCCTGAACACAACAGTTCATCTACAATGTCTGCATAAAGTTTTCCCTTTAAGTCTTCACCTCCAGTGTTGCCAGATTGGGCAGGTTTCCACCTAGTTGGGCTGCTTTTGAACATGTTAGGCCAGAAAAAAAAATATTTAGCCAGCTTTTCACAACATTTGGCAGGTTTTTAGAAAGTATTTATTGTGTGGCAGAAAAACACACAGCTTTTAGTAAAATGCCATGATATTGCGCTTATATTAGTTAACATATTTTCAAATGCCTAAAATCTGTCAAATGTGACACCAATGATTAGTCACTGGTTAATCAACTGTAACTGTGTATTAGTATTGTAAAATAGAAATCCCAGTGCAACATTTTGGAGTTTGGTTTGGGCTAGAAGCTGTCAGACAGATCTGGCAACCCTGTTAACCTCGTCTGTGGGAGAAATAACTTAATCAAGACCTTCCACAAAAATGGTTCGTTGTAGTCCACTCCTCTCATTCAGGCATCCAAACAAAAACATCTTAAGTATGTCAGCTGCGATTCAATCCAGAATATGACTTGTCAAAAATGCTACTTACTTTTACAGCAGCTTAATTTGTGCTTTGCTCACACGTCTGCTGATCAATGAATGCATGACTCATCTCTTTGAAGCTTAAATCTGTCACAACATAGTTGACTCCCATGAGTAACTTAATTTCATACCCTCCATCTCATTTTTTTCTGAGTTGACTTTTAGCATTTTACTAGAACAGCTTGTCTAATGTAATTGTTATAAATGTGGACAAATTCCCTTATTTAGTCATATTTAGCCTCCGAGAAAACTGTAATATATTTTCTTCAGATCCTTTAGCTGTCATATCTTTCTGGTCTCTGTTGACTAAAGTGGAAACAATGTATTTTCTGGAGCTTTAGATGCACTCAGGTGATCTCCGTTCCTCTCATTGTGAGTCTAGTAGCGCCAGTTGGCTGGACCTCTGTTGAATTAGGTCAGTCACTGGTGAATATTTATGCAATCACTTATTTTAAATTGTATATTTTTGTTGTATTGTCTATTTTGTAGAAATTGGTTTTCATGTTGGTATTAAAGGATTTTTTGTAACATTTTCATTTTTAAGATGTGTAAAAGCAGCAAAAAGATTAAAGCATCTAACATTCTGTTTCTTCTTCTTCTTCTTTATTCATTAATTATATATAAAAAATGAAAGATGTAACATCCTAAAGGGCACTTTCCAAACTGCTTGACTTGTTACCTTCTGACAGACTCTTCAGGTGAATAAATGTGTATGTTTTGTTTGTCACAATCATCCCAATATGAATTCAAGTACCAGACTAAAACATCACCTTTGGTTCAACGGGTCTTGTTGGGGCTCTGACAGAAGTTGAAGGCCTGATGGTGGAGGACACTGAAGGCTGGCTTTTGGACTTTGGATGTGAATTAGCAAGATTTGAGTTTGAGCCACGAGGACTTTTACTCTTAGATGCTAATGTGGCCTCTGTGAAGGAACAACAGAGCAGAGTAAATGCACAGCACACTGGTTCTCAGTTCATCACCCTTAAACTTCTTCCACGTTTAGTCACAACACAACTTTAAGGATTTTATCAAATTATGTGATAGACCAACACAAACTAGTAGGTAATTGTGAAATGATGTGCTTTCAAAATGTTTTACTAATAAAAACAAGAGAAGCGTGCCATGCATTTTTATTCAATTGCATTATCTGTAATACCTCTACATAAAATCCAGTGCAACCACCTGCCTTCAAAAGTCACCTTATGTTGATAGATGCTAATTGCATCAGGGTCAGTATGATTATCTTTGTGCAAGAGTGGAAGAAAAATTTTATTGTTGAAAGAAAGCTTAAAAAAAAAAACTAACAAAAAAAACACGTTTGGTTCACTGGTTGCCACAAGCAGTTTATGGGGAACACACATGTAAGGCAGAAAATGAATACTGCATATCACCCTGAAGATACTATTGCCCCTGTGAAACATGGCAGCGTCAGCATCAGGATGTGGGGATGATGAATATAGTTAGATATGGGCCAATCCTGGAAAGAGGCTGAAAACAAACTTGAGAGTAGGGCGGAGATTTAGGATGTATACCTGCAATTACAACAAAGCAAAAGTGAAAATATAACAAATGAATGCCACATCTTTTAGAGTTCTGCTTTTAAATGTGTTTTTTTTTTTGTAAAAAACGTTGCCTTTAAGTTCAAAATTGCTCCACTACTTTGTGTTGATCCATCTCATAAAGCCTCAAAAAAAATACACTGAGGTTTGTGGTAGTGACTTATACTTTTGCAGTGAAATCCCACCCACCTAACAAAGCAAGTCGGTCTTTTGCCATGGTGAGATTGGCCTTCATTTTATCTCGCAGTCTCTTCGATCGATCATATTGCTCTCCTGCTGATGAAACCGAAAGTGTACAGTGAAGTTTATGTGAGTTGATTAGAACCGTCAAGGAGAACAGGGAGTCTCCTTACCTGTCCCTGTGATCTCCACAGCAATGCCTCTTTCCAGCTCAGCTATTCCTTTCTTGTACCACTGCACGGCTTCCTCCTTCTCTCCTGTTTACACAGAGGTGAGAGAGGTTAATTACAGAGCTGTCAACCAGCTAATGTGGTAAACAAACAAACCAACCCACCGTCGTCATCTTCGTCGATCCTCAGTGCCTTCGATATATGCTCAAACGCCTGCTTGTGGTAGTTTCTAATAAGTTCTCCACTGTCTTTGTGCTTAGGAGCGTTTGTTTTGGCAGACATTACTCCAGCGTTACTTTCTCCTCCTTCTGCTCACTCCTGGCTCAGTTAGCTCGTTGTGAAAACAAACAGCGCGGCATTTAATATCCAAATGTCGAGGCCTGTTGAGGAAGTAGTCTGTTTTATATCATAAACTTTGTGTGTCAAATGTTACTAAATATAACACTATCACTGGATCGCATAGCTAGCTTCCGTTTATGTCTCTTCAACTATTCTTCTCCCATGTGTTATGGTGAAAACAGACCGCGATGTCAACTCGTAGATCGCTACCGCCACCTACCGTAGCGGAAGCTGTATATCGTTCTTTGTGACAAGCACAGAAGTACAGTACAAATTAGAGTATCATTTTATCTGAAGCGTCCATACTAAAGTTCCTCCTTCCCACATCAATCGGGTCAGTTGTTCTCCTACCCGCTTAATGCAAAAAGAAAAGATTTATGACAAATTGTTGGAGGGCTTTAAAATATGGGCTTGAAAACGCAGGATGCAGCGCCCTGGTCCTATTTTGGAGAAGTGGTGAAGAAACTCCACCCCGATGGCAGTCACTCTCCTCTCCGGCTAACAAATGGTGCGAAGCCTCTCGTCCAAGTAAAGGCTCCACCCTCTTTACTTCTTTATCTAACCAATCAAAATACCCGACGTCACTTTGATAACAGTTTTAGCCACGCCCCTTACCTGGCTTTTCCAGACAAATCAGTAATCCTCTGATAGCGACTGTGACAGCTCCAGCCTTTCATATTGTTGTCGTTATTGTTTCAAACTGGCACGGTATTTTGTAATTTGTGCCTTTTTAAATTTCACGGTTACATTTCCGGGCTGCCAGAACGGGCTGACTGAACTTACTAACCGGTAACCACACAGAGGCCATAAGCTAGCTAGCCCAGCTGTCTCTACAGTCCAACTGCCGATTGCTCTTTGTCTATTCAAGTCAGCTAGCAGCAGGCGCTGTGTTATCTGTCAGTGAGCAAACGCCGGAGTTTACAATTCTGTTTCATTTCCCCCGGTTTGACGAGAATCTAGCGAACCAAGATAGGCGGCTTGGGAACCAAGATGTCAAATCGAGTGGTGTGCAGAGAAGCAAGTCACGCCGGGAGTTGGTACTCAGCTTCGGGTAACTGTCAGCTCAGCACGGTCTGCGTTAGCATGCTGAATCTTAACTCATGTTTTTTCTTTGATTGTGTGTTTTATAATTTTTTGTGATGTATAACCTGCAAAACATTATAATGGTTTATTCTCAAATTTTCCTCCGCTGACGTTGATTACCGACAAATAAAGCTAAGATAAAGTCGATAGGCTAATATTTATCTGATATGATGCTCCTTTTCTCTGTCACCCCATGAGGTGCACGGTGAGTTTCAGCTCATCCAGCACTTATCTTCTGGTTGTGTCTGTAAACAGACGGGCTTCTGCGGGGAGCAAAATTACATTGATGGGGTTTTTGAAGTCAACCAAAGCTAACATGGCTAACATAGCAGAACTTCCTGGCCTACATGCTAACTGATACACTCTTAGAAAAGTCCCAGCGCTCCTTAAACATTCAGCAGTATGAGAAACTGTTGTCATTATGGTCTCTTGTTGTTCTCCGACCCGCTTAGGTAATGTGTTGAAATTCTCTCCGGCGTCAAACAAAGGACTGGGCAGGGCTTGGCAGAAACCAGAAGTTTCATGTTGCACCCCTTCCCCCATTTTACAAACCGTGAGCTATTTCTTATAGAAAAATCCCAACAAACCGCTCAGTTTTTCCACTCAAAAGAAGAGTGGGTGGAGTAGCCAACGTTTTTCCCTCAGGAGTAGCACTACTTGAACATATTATTACTCAAGTAGAAGTACAAAAGTATTTGGTAAAAATGCTACTCGAGTACAGAGTGACTGATCATAACATATGATGTAATATCATGTGGAAATTATTTTAAAGATTAAAATAAATCATACAAATGAACAGCATGATTACCAACTAAATTCAGGCAGAAGTCTTTTTTTTTTTCTATATAAAACTTATGAAGCTAATACTTACTTTACGTAATGTATGTTAGAACAGGCTAAAGTAGGTCCAGTGGCAGTGCATAGTGTTTACTGTATGTTGATTGGGCCTCCAAATGGCCCAGCAGATGGAAAATAAGATTAGAACAAGCTTGTGTATAAATTACAAGTCTCAATTTAACATAAACTGTAGCATTTGTGTGTGTCTGTAGCATTTTTTGTTAAAATGTGTTTGTTCATCTAGTGATGTTTTTCACAGTGGGTAAATTATCCAGATATTTATTCAAGTAAGAGCACTGATACTTCATAATAGTAATAAAACTTAAGTATGGTGTAGTAAAAACAATTCTTCTTTCCCCAAGAAAGTTACTCAAGTAATGTAGCTGGTTACTACTCACCTCTACTAGTGTTGAGCAGAGTGAAAACACACTCAATTTTCATGTTATTAACTAAGGTTTTAATATTACAAATCCAAGAAAATCAATTCCATTTAAAATCAGTCTTCCTACTTTCAAACAATTTTACTCGTGCATTTTTTTAAATCATTGAAATTCCAGTGTTTATTTATTTTTTTTATTTATAACCTATATTTAACTAGATGGGCCTTACTGAGATTCAAAATCTCTTTTTCAAGAGGGACGTGGCCAGGAAGGGCAACAACACAGAGATGACTGCCAATTATAAAACCACAGAGCTCAAAATGCAATTAAAAATAACTAACAATTAAAACATGTAATTAGATGAAACTAATTACAGTTTATTATAGCTGCTTTTCTGTGTTTTTCGTATGTCTCTGCTCTTCTGCACACATCACCATATTTATTTTTATGTATTTGTTTTACTTTTCAGGATCCCAGCTGAATGCACAACTAGAGGGCTGGCTGTCCCAAGCACAGTCCACAATCAGACCTGCTAGAGCCATCATTGCGCCGTAAGAGCACACTGACAATCATCCCTAGAGCATGTGAAATCGCATTCACACTGTACCAACTTGTTTTCTGCTTGCAGCCATGCCGGGTATACCTACTGTGGTGCTTGTGCAGCACATGCTTATAAGCAGGTGGATCCCTCTGTTACGTAAGTCCCTTCAGCTTTCTGGCTTTGTTCCTCATTCAAGAAAAAACATGTGTTAAATAAAAGTTCCTTACATTTAGGGTTAGAGGTTAGGGGTTAGGGCACTTCAGTACTTAAACTGAACAAACAGATGCTGTGTAGATAACAGATCATGGTGCTGGTTGTCCGGTTGTGTGCTTTGTGTGATAATGGCGGGAGTGACATAAATTCCTCTTGATTTTCAGGCGTAGGGTGTTCATTCTGGGACCTTCACACCATGTGCCCCTCTCCCGCTGTGCCCTGTCGCCTGCAGACGTCTATAGAACGCCCCTCTATGACCTGAGAATCGACCAGAAGGGTACTTGCAGCTTTCACTCCTGACTGTGATTTCTGCTTCTTCTCTATATGTCTGTCTTTAGGACTTATGTGTGAATTTATTCCAGCTGCTGATTTATTCAGAGAGTTTGGATGTTCTTCAAAGTGCATCCAAACTTGTGCACTTTGTATTGTTGATTGTTGACATGAAAGTTCAATAAAATATATTTAATTTTGTGATTATAACTTGGCAAAATGAGAAAAAGGCCAGGAGTATGAATTCTTTTACAGAGTGTTTCCTTATATTTACTGACATTACTTGGAAGCATAGTGATTTATCTGAAATGTAGCCTGTTAGCTGTAACACTAGAATGAATATTTTAAGATAAAAACAATGTCGACCTAATTCTTTGTATTTATTATGAATCGCTACACAGAAAAGGAACAGTCTGAAGTTGTATTTGACAGTTCAGATAGGTTAGACATCCTTCAGCAATTTTTAAAGGTTGGTTCTGTAATTTATTTATTTTTTATTAAAATTTCTTTGTATCATCTTTATTTACACCTTAATGCTTATTGTACTCATCAATTTGACCTGAAGCCAAAGCAGAACTTTATCGTGCACTGATAATTAAACTCTGTATTTTGTAGTTTATGCAGACCTCTGGAAGACCGGGTTGTTTGAGAGGATGAGTCTGCAAACAGATGAAGATGAGCACAGTATTGAAATGCACTTGCCTTACACTGCTAAAGCCATGGAGAGGTAATGCACATGGGAAGGGTGTAAAGTTTCACATTTTTTAATCCTAGATACAAAGAATTGAAGTAATCCTGCAAAGCTGTAGCAAGGCACAGATTACACGGAAGACATCTTTCCAACAAGGTGTTTTTTAGTTTTGGCTTTAGGTGAAGAATACTGGATTTTACTTATTCACTGATCTGCCCATGCAGTCTTATTTCCAAAGAAATAAAAACCACATGAACACAGCAGAGCTTCATTTCTCAGAAATGTGTTGATAATGTTCAGGGTTTGTGGTGTTTTTAATTTTGCCTCCATAAACCTCCTAGAACCCTATGACATAAATTTGACTGAAGGTTTGATTTTGTCTTTCACCACAGTGTGCTGTAAACAGAATGATTTATAATGTTTTGCACTTTTAGTTAACAGAAAAAATGATCAGCTGATCTGATGACTAAATAATATTACAATGCTTAGCAGTCTCTGTCCACAAGACTCCATCTTCAAGCTCCTTTAAATTACAAATAGTCCTGCCTCCCGTCTATAATCTTTTTTCTATACTAAGTTTCTGCTCAGATCATTTCTGAGTAGAGACTCGGCATGTTGATACACTGCAGTGGAAATGTATCAATATGCAGGTCGATTCCGTACACTATTTTGTAGGTTTCTATTGTAAAAGCGGTCCATAGAGCTGATCAGCACTGAAACAATCCTACCTTGTTTCAGTTGTAGTCCATAGGACTACACTACAGATAAGGTGACGCTGCACAACACACTTCATTGATCGAGGGACAGAAAATGTCACTACTTGCGACAAAGAGGAGACTTACATTTGTCATCGCTTTAATATAACGCCATGTGAGGCATTTGGGTTGAACCCCGCATGCCCAGTGAGAGTCCAGCTGGAGGCTTAAGTGCTCTCCTGAATGTGCAGGACCATAAAATGATGTACAGAGCCGCACCGAACTGTACTGCTCAGTGGAAACGAGAAATGGATGACATTTTGCTGGCAAACTTTGCTTATTGGAGACGCATAGCTACATTTTCCTCTTGTATATGTACAGCATAAAGCACAAATCTGGGTTGGGATACAGTTGTATCCATCCAATGAAGTAATGTGTCTTTTAGCAAACATCTTACATGTCTAAAAATACATCACAACAAGTTACTCGCTGATCTGAATGTGGCACTTTCTGCATTGCAAAGAAATAACAAACCAAGTTGGCCCCAATGTGTTTTCTGGTGAAGTTTTGCTGATATGTAATGACTTTGCGTAAGGCACTTTGCTGTCTATGAAGTGTAGAAATGTTATCCGCATGCTTTTCTCGTGGAGAAGGCACATGCACATATCCAGATGGAGATTATAGAACTGCAGTGTAACATCACAAAATGTCTCCATCAGATTGTCACACTTTCCCCCTTCATCATGGAGGCATTAAGCATGCTCATACAAACCACGCAACACACCTTTGTTCAACTGTTCAGTTTTTCTGAGAAAGACACATCTGCTCTGAATATAGTAGAAAAATTACTCTAAATTATCAATCTTCAAAGAAGGTATGAATTAACACACAGTTGGCATGAAGCATCCAGAGGCAAATGGCTCTTTCGTTGCGTACCTGAAACATCTGCAGAGGAATAAAATGGAGTGGCAACATAACAAACACCTCTGATTCCTCTTGCATCTACAAATTGTTGAACCATTCAGACCCTTTTTCCATTAGCGCTGCACAGTGGCTGTTGTACACTTTGCTCTTTGCTGCAGTCTTTTCTGACTTGTGCTGCGCTTTGCCTCCAGTTAAGGAAAACAAAACTTGAAAATGTTTTTGTATTGTGTCCAATTGTGCTTTTCCAGTCAGTTTATATATATAGTCGCAATTCACAACAAGTGTTGTCTTGAGACACTTTACACAAATCATTCCAATTCAATCATACATGCATTCCAATTGATCCTAGTAATCAGACAGTACAGTAAGCTCAGTTTATTATTCAAATTAGTTTAAAAACTAAGATTGCATTGACTTCTGTATATTGTTACTCCTAATGTGCTGCAACATGGCAGATAAGTGGAGAAAAAGTGATCTAGTAATCTAATGGATAATACCAGTTATGTTCTATTTCTTTCAACACTTTGCAGAGCAAAATATGGAATCTTTTTTTTGCTCCTCAGTGCCCTTATGTTTGGTGTAATCCAAATTACACTGATTGACATGAATAATTGATAAAACCTTCTGTTACTTTGGGTGGTGACTGGCTTAAACAGAGATTAGGCAAGAGATTGAACAGAGTACTCTGGTTCTTTATGTAGGAAAACCTTTGATTTCTGTATGCATGAAGCTGTTGTATAGAGTGTGTCTAAAATGTTACTCGAGTTATTCTCTTAATCTGATTTTGCAGCCACAAAGATGAGTTCAGCATTGTTCCTGTGCTTGTGGGTGCTCTGAGTGAGTCCAAGGAGCAGGAATATGGGAGGCTGCTCAGCAAATACCTGGCAGATCCTTCTAACCTTTTCATAATCTCTTCTGACTTCTGCCACTGGGGTAGGTACCAGAAACTGAAAGAATGCTAATGTTTTCACTGTTTGTGTCATGCATGACAAAAGAAACAATTTTTTTTTGTTAATTTCTCTATTGAAGGCCAGCGGTTTCGCTACACGTACTATGACGAGTCTCAAGGAGAGATCTACAGATCTATTGAGCATCTTGATAAAATGGTAACTACTTAGAAAGACGGGGTCAAATGTAAATGTTTTAGATTAAAGAGCTCTAGCAAATTGTAAATAAGTATATCTTATTTACCAGATATGAAAATAATGTTGATACCTTTAGATTAAATCGATTTTATTTGCTGCTGCTTATGTTTTTTTTTATGGTGGAAACTAAAATAATGGTTGAATTAAAGACATACTCTAGTATATTTCTTCAAGAGGCTTTCTTTATGATTGAACATACATATTAAAGAAATTAGTCATATTGTGAGTTACCAACAAAAACTTTTTTTTTTTGTGAAAATGGTAGCGTTTATTCAAACTGAGATAAAGGTTTGAATGTAAGAATATGCCTCGTGCATATAAAAATCAACATATTAGAAGGCATATCCAAAATGTTTTAATCTAAAAAGAGGGCAGGTTCTCCCTGGCTTTCGTTGAACACCCTAATGACAGAAACATAAAGTCCAAAAATAACTTGTTTTTTTTTTACATCGTCAACATGGTTTGGTCTACATTTTTTAAAATGTAGTTTATTCTTCTTTTGTAGGGAATGAGCATTATAGAGCAACTGGATCCCATTTCTTTCACCAACTACTTGAAGAAGTACCGTAACACCATCTGTGGACGTCACCCTATTGGAGTGCTGCTAAATGTAAGAACAGCTGAACACTTAACCTATTACTGCTGACTTTTAGTGAATAATTCTCATTGCTGGTTAAATATCCAAATTTTTTACTAACACTCTTGCTGCATGATATAAGCAAACAGTTGGTATGATGTTACACTCATTAAGAAACTGTTATATTGTTGTTGTTAAGATGGTAATAAATAAAATTTTTATCTAGTTGCTGGTTAAGGGTGGAGGTCACACATATCTGCACACACACTGACACCTTCAGGTGATTTAAAGAGATTAATTAATTTTTTACACTGAGAGGAAGCCAGAGTACCTGGAGAAAATCCATGCATGCAAGGGAGACCCCTAAAAAGGAGCGAAATAAAAACTTTTCAATTATTTTAAGATTTTAACAGATTTTTGTGTCAAAACCCCACTTTGTGTTTTATCACATTGAATCCCAATAAAAAACACTGATTGTCTTTTAATGCCGCACAATTTAGAAATGTCAAGGAGTATGAACAAGGAAGGGTCATAGCAATGTTTGCATAATTTGTCTGCTTGCAAACCATCATTTAGAAACTAACGATCAGTTTCTGTTTTGCAGGCTGTGGCCGAGCTTAGGAAGTCTGGTTTAGAAATGAACTTTTCTTTCCTGAACTACGCCCAGTCAAGTCAGTGCAGGAACTGGCAGGACAGCTCCGTGAGTTATGCTGCTGGGGCGCTCATCGTTCATTGAGGTCAACTTCTGCAGGGGCCACTGCAACGCCGCCACCCTGCCCTTACTATCTTAATGCCATAACCTTGACCCATGATTTCCCCCAATTCCTACCCCGATGCCCCCCAACTCCCTCAGTAATGCCCACTATGTGCAGGAAAAACTTAGATAATTGAAGCCAATAAAATAATTTCCCTTAAGTCCCTCAGCTCTTCTTCGCTTTTCTCCACCCGCCTCTTAGTTTGAAGTGTCTTCCGAGCTTTTTGTTGCAGTGAAATTTCAGGAGAGGATGGAGGTGACTGGGTTGGAGGAAGCTCCGGGAGTAGCAAACCTTTCTTTTTGCATTATCCCCGTAGACCCTCCTTTTTGTTTTCCCAATAATGGCGAGCAACAGAGATTTAAAAAAAAAAAAAAAAAGATTTATTTGGATTTGATGTGTTCTCTTATAACTCGCCCCCTGAAGAATACCAATTTAAATAAAACTGCAGATGTTATTGGAGAATATTCAGCTCTTCCCAGATGAGGATGGAGTGAGTCTTCTGACTGCATCAACCCTAATGCTACGCTAACTTGGGAAACCGTGTCATAGGTAACTGCTACCACTATACAGCATAAAAAAGGGCTGCACTCGACAAAGTTCACTTAGACCCTACTGTATAAAACCAAAAAAAAAAAAACACACATTATAATCATAATATTGGTTTAATATATATATTTTATTCATATTTTAACCTTTTTTACTTTATGGAAGTTTTGATAGATGTGATAGTATTAACTGGATTAGTGTGTAGATTTGAGTAGCAGCTTCGTCAGTTTGGCTCTGACGTCGTCAACATGGTTTGGCCTGTAGATCGATGTATGTACCACTGATCCTTTGATCCAGTCGTATGTTTATGGCATTACAGATTACATTTTCAGCGCCTCGCTGCAATTATGGATGCCACAGAAATGTAATCAAATACGGACTCTGGCACCTTCTAGTTACAGTTTACACTTCCCTCTTGGATCTCTGTAAGAACTCGCTCTTCACACTGAAGTGATTACTTATTATTTTTCCCTTTTCCTTGAATTGTGAAATGTTTTTGTTACATATTGAGTAGAGCTTTCTTTCAATGCGATCCAAACAAAGCAGCCAACCTGGAATGACCACCATCTTCAAAGATTACATGTCACGTCTGTGAAGGAGATTTTTAATTACGGCTTCTTGTTTTTGACTGAATAATGCCAAAACGTTTTGCACAACACAACAACACATTTCAGTTTCTGTCTTGGCTACTTTTGAAAGTTCCATGTCATAATTACTTCAAAGTTGGTTTGATCTAAATTTGTTATAAATTAGAACATAGTGGATGGTCAAAGTTTTCTAAATCTGCTCAAAAACATAATGATCTGTCAAATTTCCCCAGAACACTGAGAGATATTGCTACCAGCTGCATTTTGAATTCATTGGCTAAAGGTTTGGAAATACTGAAGCACAAAAGCCCAAGAGGACTGTTGCTTTTACAATGCTTTGCAAAATTATTTACCCCACTTGAATTGTTGAGGTATTTTATATATCATAGCAATAAAAAACATTGCTACAAATAAAAATTGGTCTAAGAAATGTGGCATAGATCTGTTTTTAGCCACTTTCCTTTCCCTGCAGGTCTATAGGGTATGTTTCTAGTAGATTTGCACATATGGAAACTGAAATGTTTGACAGCAGTGTATATTTCAATGGCAATGCATTAAAACTTTGCTTGCCAATGACGCATTTGGCCATTTGGACAGGCTTTCAGTCTCCTTTATTTTCTGCCACCTGATAAAGAGCTTACTGGTAAAAAGAGCAGGGAAATGTGGGTCAGTTGTGACCCACATAATAAACATCATTGCAATGTTTATTAATGACATTTTAATTTTATCTTTTTTTTTAACATGTAGCCTTCAAGAATGGCTTAATTTCTGTCAGATTGGATGGAAATTATCTGTGATAATCACTTAGATTTTCAATCACATTTAATTCTATTCTTTGACTGGACCATTCTGACATAAATTGTTGGGGGTTATTTCTCCCGGTTAAGGCACACTCCCCCCTCATTCCCCAGTTTTTTGCAGCCTCTGCCATGTTTTTTTCCCAGCTTCCCTGTGTGCGGATGAAAAGCATCTCCAAAGCATGTTGTGCGGGTGGTGTGTACTAAGCATCCAGTGTTGCTTTTCCACCACATTTGACCACAGCACATTTTTCTGTGTGTTTGCAGTAACCTTACATGGCAAACGGGACTTCTTGTGGCTTTCTTCTTGCCACATTTCCTTTAAGGCCAAATTTGTGGAGTGAATCTGTCGACAGGTCGTCCCACCTGAGCTGTGGGTCTCTCCAGCTCCTCCAGAGTTACTCTGGCTGCTTCTGTCTGGTCCATCTTATCTTATTAGTTGGCTTGTGATTGTGCAATACTGTTTTGAAGGCCATGCATAACGTTCTTCCCACTTCAAAATAATGCATTTCTTTGTGCTCGTATAAAATACCAATTAAACGCACTTCAATTCTAGGCACAAATTTGAAAAATTTAAGGGCGTAAATACTTTTGCAAGGCTGTAAAACTCTGTAAATTGGCCACAGCAGCGGATTGGGCATTAATCATTAACAAAAGAGGCATGAGTTTTTAATAGAAACTTGACAATACCCAGTGTGATGTGTTTGCTGCTCATCGTAAATTACATTTATATTTTGCTGCTTTAAAGTAATTCCCGCCTCATTCCACATCTAGTATTAACGCAAACCTTGTTGAACCAAGTGGAACGCAGACTGAAGGCTGAAACCCCAGACTCACATGACCTCTTATACTAATTTACAGGAACCTAGCAAAGCATGACACACTGTGCTATTGTGCCTTTTATCACTGTTGCACATTTATACATACATA
>CAEGAE010074075.1:0-16507 GCA_903067095.1 Girardinus metallicus
TTTTACGGGGCCGGGGGGCCCCCCCTTTGGTCTCAAAAATGGGGTAAAAAACAGCCCCCCCCCCCCCCGCCCCCCAAGGGGAGGGGGGGGGGGGGGGGGGGGGGGGGGGGGGGGGGGGGGGGGGGGGAGACGCTAAGACCCGCCTCCTGGCTCTGATTGGTTGTTTCTATAGTGCTGGGCAGAAAAGCTCAGCTTTTTTCAGCTGATCTGCCTCATACCACGCTGTCCCGACATGGGTGTCAAAATATATTTGTTGGAAGTGTATATCTTAGTTGCATTCTCTAATATATTCGTGGGTATGTGGTGGTCAAACTCATGCCCACTGTGTGTAGAAACCTTTAACTCTAAAATGGTTTTTATTTTATTTTTTTGTACATTTCTGATATTTAAATCTTGCACTGTCTTCATAGAGAAATATTTTTTTTATGACATACACAGGAAATGTTAACGTCTGACCTTTTTGTATGTTGATGCCTCAGAGTTTCACGCTGCTTGAAGTTCGTATTCGTCTGGTTGACCTCTAACAGCAGCAACTCCTATTGATCCAGGTCCTAATTAGGATTAAATGTCCCGGTTTATGATGATATCATAATTAATCAAAGTAACAGCAATAGTTGACATGGTTTTGATGTGGAACAAAAAACCTTCAGATAAAAGATTTTAGAGGCTCTTGTTTTTAAAAAAGAAAAAAAAATCTAAAGAAGCCAGAGGAAACTGAACTAAATCTCAAGAATATTAATTTTTTTACCAATGTTCTGATTGTCGTATGGCGTGTGAGTCTGTGTACACAGAGTTGCAACAACGGCAGCAGGATTGTTTCCAGAAGGCCACGGTGAAATACGGATCATTTCAGCGCGTCGTAAACTAATAAAGGAAGACAAACAACGGCTCACGAACGTAATCAAACCTGACGACAAGTGACAGGCTTGGCTTTTGCTGCGTTAATAAAAAAGAACGTTTTTTGCCTCTTCACATTTGAAGGGTCTTTGAGTAGTTCATGGAAGCGATTATGATGCCAGCCTGTGGTCCGGTGAAGACCCCAACAGAAACATGAGGTCAGAGGTCACTCAGACCATTAGCAGTCTCATTATGGGGGAGTGGGAAGGGGTTGGTTGCCTGGCATTTACAGCTGGGATAAAGAAAGACGCACAATTAGAGCTGTCAAAGCCGTCGGAAACACTCAGCGATCATGTCTGTCTGTCTCTACACACGCACGCGCGCACACACACCAATAAAGTTTAAATCTGCAGGGAAGGAGCTTTATGAGGCAGCTGAACACACCACAGTCTTAGATTCACCATAATCCAGCTGATCTCTGCGATGCTTGCGGAGCATTAGTGAGCTCGATTTCACTGATAACCCACTTTCTGGAGGATTCGATGTGCAGCAGAATGTGTTGGAAAGTGATCCCAGGGAGCAAAGATCTCCGTGAAACGGACGGTTTAAGGAGTTCAGGGCCGAGTTACGTTCATCAAACCAAACAATCGCCTAATGTAATTACATGATCTCCGGTTGATCTCCTGGTAATTTCACAGAAATGAGCGGGGCGTTTGCAGCGGTGGTGAGTGACGTTTGGTCGCGCTCTTGGAGCTTGCTAGAAGAGTTTGACTCCCAACGACCCTTCCTCTCAGGGCGCACTTTTGATTGTGTGGTCATCGTCTCTATGCTCCGACTGTCACAGTCAATAAAGCCACATTAGAGAAGACGCTAGGTGAGGGGTGAGGGGGCCAACACAAGGGGTTAGGACCTTGGGGTGGAGGGAATATAAAGCGCCTAACCCCCTCCCACAGTGGCATTCTGCTGCTATCGGAGCTCTGCAGAGCCCCGGCTGTCACTGTGGCCCTTTGTGAGAGCCAATGACTCATTCTTAACTCGGGGACCAGCCTTAAAAGAGTCCCACGGATTTAAAAAGTTGTGGGGGCGGAGGAAAAAAACCCTCCTGGATCAGCTTCAGTTGATGTGTGTGTGTATGTGCGTATTTGCATGTGTGTGGAGCCATTTTGAATTAGAAAAGGCTAAGCTCCGGCAAATTTCACCACGTCCTTCATCGGATATCACTTACCTCGTCCAAGGCCTTTTCATTGTCAGGTAGACTTCGCTAATGTGTTCAGGACCCACACAAAGCCTCTCGGCGGAGAGAGCGAACCGGGAAGAGACGTGACGAGGCTCACATGCAGCACTAAAAGGGTCTTCACACGCGTGACTGCCGCTCTTATTTTACGCAACTCGCTGCTTTCGAGCCGCCCGTCAGCTATAGTCACAACATGTCACCAGAACCAGGCGAGGCGCGCGATGGCCGCGGCGATAACCTCCGAGCCTCGGCCGCCCTCAGAGAGAGCCCAGAGAACTCTCTGCATCTGGGGACCACCGGGCTTATTCCGCTGACCTCTGCGTGACCCCGCTCCACCTCACTGTCACTGACCCCCGCTCAACACAAATCAACCCACCGGTCCACTCGCTTTAAAGAAAAAGAAGCATTTCCCAATAAGAGCCTTTATGTATATAAATAATAAAAAAAAAGAGATGAACTTTCAGTCAGAAGTATTGGTGTTCCTGGTGTGGAATAAATAAAAATTTGGATTCATTCTGGTTAAATGTCCCGTTTTGCCTACAGGCTCAACTGTCAAAACAACGACGCAACATTTATTGCTCAAACATGACATCTTTTGCTTCGCTATGAAATTTTTTGGCAGATGAATGTGGGTAATAAACTAAGTGCATGCATCCGCAGCCAGCTATGAAGTCACCTTCGTCTGGGCATCTGTAATTTAGCTAATAAAAGAAAAAAGAAATAAAGGCTAACAGAATAAAAACATTGCATAATGCAATGGCACTCCAAACTATGACACTTAACCTTAAAGGAGCAGGGTTATGTGTTTTCCTGGCACATAGTGACATTTTGTAACAGAATCAAGTAACCATGTTACCTTAAAATGTGACTTAAGAAATCTGACTTTGCATTTTAACACCTTGAAATTGGGCCTGTGTCTCTTTAAGAACCTCCTAATTCTGTCCAATTCCAACGTGTTTTATTACGTCCCCAAATTTTGCCGCTGCAGTGTTTGTTCCTTCTTCCTTTCTTTTTAGTCATCACTTTGAATCGCATTGTTGCTAAAATGCGCTAATAAACTAGTCAAAGTCAAATAGCACCCTATAGCTGGCAAAGGAGGATAAAATAGATAATTATGTTTTTTAGCCAACTTTTTGGGGCCTTTGGAGCTCTGACGGGAACCTGACCAAAACAAATAATCACCTTTTTGGCAGCCTGCTATCATGACAACACCTGACTTTTGAGGTTTTGTGTTGTTCATTCGCACCCAGAAGAAACCACAGCGTTTGACTTCGGCAGTAATAATTCAATGTCTCTGCTGTCTGATCAAAATTCATCTAGATTTTTCCTCCATCCTTTACATGCAAATTCAGCTCAGTTTCGCTAAGTTAGAACATTGAACAACGGAGTCCTTAATCTTTCCTCGCGTTCGATCTGAAGGTTGTTTGTAAATTCGAAGGAACAAAATAAAACCTGGAACAGCTAAACACAGGCCAGATTATAGAAGTTTATTGCTGCCCCTCCCTGCTTTGTGACAGAGAACAAGCCTCCACTGGACACATAACTCAGAAGTGGTTCTGGACATACTGTTCACTCCATATAAATCCTGTTCATTTTATGAGCCCCTGGTTTCTAAAAGCTGTCCCGCTCTCCCACACTGAAACATGCGCACACACGCACACACACACTTGAAACTAGAGAAACCCTTTGCGGGGTCACTGGCTGATATAAAGTGGCAGCCTACCTTAACCATCACCACGAGAAATCAGACTTATCTGAATAATTAACGCTGACATGTTCTGATGATGTTAACCCTCCGTTTGTTTGTTTTTTTTTTGGTCCCGTTGATGACAGTAGTGTTGGTGGGCAGGATTTTACTGTAGGGTTAGCGTTCCAAACAGGCCACACACACGCGCGCACACACACCCGCCCACGAACATACAAGCCGAAGGAAATCATCCTTCACCAAAAACCTCACTCTTCCTACATCTCTAGGGTTATGATTACTCCAAAAATATCACTTAAGCAATCAAACCATAGCCCAAAACCCAACCACCTGGAATACAAACTATATTATTTGTTAAAACTTAATTCTCCCCTCCTCTCCCCAATTTTCCGAATCTTCCTCTAAGTCACAGAAACAAACAGACAGCAGCACTGCTCAGAAAGCCCGCTGGACAAAGAACCACCCAACAAATCATCTTTCCTCAAAATCCTCATTCCCTGACATGTTTGGCTTAATATCATAACAGCCATAAAAACCAGTCTAAAATATAACTTTTAGCTCACAGGCTTAGGGACACCACGCTACCGCCCTACACAGATACAAACAAATATTCTGCTTGGTTCATACCTCAACCGTGTGCCGGCACCCGTTGGAACAGGACCAGTAAATTCCTAAGCGGGGACGCACCGATCCACAGTTTTATTCTTTCCGATACGATACCGATATCTGAGGTTTGGCTGGAGCGGAGGAGCAGTGCTGGACTGACTCAAGGCTTTTCTGTTTTGAACAGAAATGAACCGAGTTACAAATTTATTTGATAACTCTGCACCAGTACAACACACTTAAATACACCAATAGCTTCACAGGCTGGGTCAAATATGTAAAACAACAACACAACTTTAAGAGTCAATGTAAAGTTAAAGATAAAGAAGCTGAAACTGATAGATGAAGTTTGATTTCTTTGGTCAAACACGTAAAAAATGAACTGCAACAAACCTCCTTTCAAATGGTTCATGACGTCCCTCAGAGTACTAAGCATAGAATTAGACTGAATAGATCCGCCCTTATGGGCCGGGCACATTGTCACCCATACCAGATGAGGAATTTTATTTTCTTTTTTTCAGTATCTGAACCATTACAGATGTTAACATCAGATCGGTGGATTTCTTCTTCCTAACACCAACCTCTCCCTAAATTTAGGTCATGCCACATCTTTAGACCTCATTAGGTTTCCATAAGGTCCACTGGTCTTCAGAAAGGTGCTGAATACACTAGTATAGTAAAATAAACCAATTCACGTGAATACGTATATTGGTTTTATTGCCATGATTACCCAAAGGTAAAGCTGCACTCATTCTCAGTTTCCAACAGTTAATGCAGGTTCTCATCTCACCTGAACATAACATTAGCTGTTTACAAAATGAAATGTCTAAACGAGGTAACAAAAAACCCAACATTTCCTCTCTTTTTTTTCCCTCTCAGTGGCTCATCATAAGGAAACGTGCCGGTGTCTGTCCAGTAGAGGTGCAGTGATTTCTTCAAAAACTGAAATGCTAACATATTTCTCGCTGGTCTGCCTCGTCAAGCGCTCTTTGGTTGCCGTTTTAGTTTAGCTTGGCAGGCAGACTGAAGCAACTACAAGATAAAATGTCTTTCAATTTATTTAAGTGCTTTGTTGTGAAGTCACAACCGGATAAAGTTCACCCGAACGACAAGTCAGGTTCTGCGTACGCCGCAGTAGCTACTAGCTTACATAGCAGAGTGTTGCTATGGATGCTAATGAGCTCAAAGTGAGACTATTTACTCTGTTTTCATTTTAATTGTGTTGTTGGCGTCAGTTAAATGGCTCCAGATGTTTTACTCAAAATGTTTTATACTATTTTGTAAAATGTAAAATCCTTTACTAAGAGGATTTTGCTAACTCTGCTAACTTGGCACCCCTCTGCGAAGAATATTTCATTGCATTTAGGGTGCTGGTTGTCTGATTTCATTCTTTTGAATTAAGTCTTTTCTCTCTAAACAGAAAACTAAACGTTTCTGAAAGGATAATAAAGTCTGATTTGTCAAAAACACTCTGCTGTGCTATTGAGCGCTAAATAAAAGAGTGAGAATGAAGTTGAGAGACAGCCGTCTGCTGACCAGCACAATACAGAGCCCAGAACTTGTCCACAAGTGGGCTGACCAGGCCTAGATCAACTTTATTAAGAATTGATTACATTGTTTTATCCACTGTAACAGGTTTTTTTTTTTTTTTGCATTACTCACAATTCCAGCCTGACTTCCAAAGTAAAGGAACAGAAAAAACATCCAACGGGCGTCCAGAATGAGAACAAGTTCACCAGGAGGACAGGGAATGTGTGAATCATGACTGATGACACTTTCCAGCCGAAAATGACAAAGCTAAGAGCCTTAAAGAACCCGGGGTTGAACCGAAATCAAGCCGAGATATTTATCAGAAAACCTGCATATCCATTCACTAGTTTTTTTTTTTTTTTTTTTTTTTTTTTAGAATATTTTGTTAATTTATTATTATACAACCCCAATTCCAATGAAGCTGGGACCTTGTGTAAAACGGAATCCTTTTCAAGCTACATTGAATTGAATACGCTACAAAGATCAAATATTTAATGTTGAAACACATAAACTTTATTGTGGTTTTGCAATAATTCGCCCATTTGGCATTATTCACTATTCACTGCAAGTAGCTCACTAAAAAACTGAGTGAAACTTTAAGATGGGTTCAAGTTAAGTTGAGATTTAAGAAAAAAGCTCAGATGTAAAAAAAAAAAAAATTACATATAGAAAGAAAAAAAACAGAATTTGTGTTTCAGTGTGATTTTCTTCCTTTCAGATTCCCACATTATGTAAATCTGGAACAGATAACGAACCTTTTGTCTTCAGATTGAAGGAATTTCACCCCCCCAACACGTAAAGTGGAAATCAAAGGGTCGTCTACTTTTCTTATGAAAACGTAGAAAATATTTTTTAAACAACTCGATTGACAGGTCAGAACAGAACAGACCGAGTTTACTGGGGATTGCAGTTGCTCCACTGTTTTTGATAGAAGACAGTCTAATAAAAAAAAAAGAAAAAAAAGGTCTTCTGAAGGTCAAATAAGTAAATCCACTCCAGCAGACCCAGAAATTAAATTAAATTTATGCAGTTTTTCTTGTCTTCACGTGGACACCTAAAGCAGCACTCCTGGTCTTTCCATTGTGGTTAACCTTCAACGAATGAACCGGTCTGATTTGCGAAAATGCTCTGGAAAGTTATGGCCACGCTATGTGTTTATTGATAGAGGCCAATTCTCAGTTTGAGCCTTTTGTCTTGTGTGGCCCTCAATTTAGAGCCCACCTGCCAGAATAATTTACAACCCAGTGATGGGAAACACTGCCCAGGCTCTTGAAGGCTAACTTTCTGGCCCCGGCGCTGCTACAGTATTTCACGATTATCGGGGCCATCCCCTGGTGGTGTCATAAAACACCTCATATTACCGCACTTCCACGTCTGTCTCTGCTCGGGCCTTTTTAACGCCCTCTTTGCAGTTCGGTCACAGCTTAGGTCATATTTTCTTGCAAAAGCCAAAAACTGGCAAACGTCGGGGATCATTAAAAAAGGAGGAGTTGGGTAAAAAAAAAAAAAAAAAAAAGAAAACCTCCTTTTGTCGTTGTTGTAGTTTTAAGAGTCGACCCTCGTGGAGGTTTTTTCCTGACAGTCACGCTGACGCAGGAAGAGGTCGCAAAGGGTCAGCCCACAAAAGACTTCCTCTCAGAAGAGTCGTGCTGGAAGGCCTTGCACTCAGCTGCACAATACTGGTGTTGACTTTAGCTGTTTGTGGGGGGAATTAGCCGGCAAATGGTCGCCGCTCAAGGTCTCTCAATCATCCTGTGAAAGCAGAGCTTCGGCTAAACCTCATAAAGCTGCCCACATAGCGACACCAGGGGAGGCTGCCTTTCCCACACGCCGAAAGCAGATACAATTCAATTTCAATTCAAGTTTTGTTTTTTTTTGTTTTTTTTCCCCATCAAGGACAACACATTAAGCAACAGTATGTGTTGTGGGTTTTCTAGCCACCTGCTAAGTCCTTGGTTGAATCTTTTTTAACCCGTATAGGCTGAACGTTGTCGATGACGACGCAGCCAAATCTGCAGTACCGTAATACCGCCACACGGTGCGCTGTCTGAAAAATTCCAGATGTTTCTGAAAAGGGGAGACGTTGTCGGATTATTATGGTAATTTCACTCCCGGCGTAGCAGGAAGTGAGATTAATCTGATGGTCGCTCTTTTAATAGACGGTAAATTGCAAAAATAACTTGCTAGATATCGAAAGTTCCAGTTGTTATGCATAAATGGGCAAATATATTTACTCATGGGAGATTTGAAGAACTGAAGACAATTCAAGTAAGCAAAAATATCCAGGCGGAGATTTGAAACTTAAGTCTTAAGAGGGTTTAGAGACAGCAAAATTAGAAAGCTACATTCACTGTAAAGTTTTAAAGAAAAGTTTAAAACTCTCATGGGTTTTTTTTCCCCCCATCTGATTAATAACAGCCAGCATTGTTCACGAGATTAAAAAGTGCTTTATCTTTTTCAACGCAACTCCAGCAGAAGCCTTAAAGTTTTGACCTTATTATGCTGATTGCTTTAGGATGTGACCTCCTGAATCACGCTAATATGGTTCAGAGATGAAAATCAAGTCAAATAAAAAAAAAAAAAGACATAAAGTGAAGAGCTGAATTAAGACATAAAGACTTGAGATGAATCACCTCTCAGAGCAGAGGGAATTTAAACTGGGAGTTCTGCACCGGAGGTGTAGTTCTGTTGATGTTCCTGTTTTTTGTTTGTTTGTTTGTTTTTTTGTCACACTTTTATGTTTCAGGTTATCAATAAATGTAAAAAACACACACAGATAAAAGCTCAATGGTGGAATTTATTAAGGAAAAATGATGTTGTTCCAGTTCACCTGATCAAGAACTAGTTCTAAATGCAGTTCAGTTAGCTTAAAATGAATTGTTTCATAACCACAGTGTACAACCCACACATTTTGAAGTTTACATCTACAGCTTGAGCTAATTCTCATTTATCTAAAATTAAGCTAAAATGTACATTTTGTGTATGCACATAAACATTGCAATACACAATACAACTCTACCATGAAAGAGCATAAAAAGGCATAAAAGAGCCTCCAACAACAACTAAACCCCCGCAGGCCTCACGTGTTTCAGTAAGGTCAGAGGTCATGATTCAGCAGTAAGAAAGACAGTGGGCAATCACTGTGCCACGAAGTCACAGTCATACAATCACCTAAAAAAGAAGTAATTAATAGATCTTGTCGCTTTTGTCATTATCACAATAATTCAACAAAAATATTGTGACAAAACTTTTTAAGTCCATTTCGCCCACCCCAACCAATACGTTTTAGACTGTCGAGGCAAAGTTAGTTTTTAACACCCGATGTACATGGTTTTAATTCTCAAAAAGCATCCAATGTGGCAAAATGAAAACTTTGTAGAGAAGTGTGGAGAAGAATTTTATCCAGACATGAAAAGATGCCTCTTTGTTAGTTATTGCTAAGAGATTGATGGCAACTATTGCTGCTAAAGGCGCTTTAGAGAGCAATGACTTTAAAACACATGGCTGGTTGCTTTTTAAAAAGTTTTTAGTAAATGAAATATTCCACAGATTGGCCTGTCACAATAACTAATTCTGATGGACGATAACTTGCCCCAGAAGTTATTGCAATAAACGATAATACTGAGACCGACTTCAAGTAAAAATAAAGTTAATGGTATAATAATAGAAGAACACATTCTCAAAGATCAACAAACTTTAAATGATAGTGAACATTTAACACTGGAACTGGGAGACATTTTGAAAATCCAAAATAAATAAAACAACAGAAATAACAAATAAAATGAATTATAAAGTCTCTATAAGCAAAATTGTTCTTTTTTTTTAAAAAAAAGGACTAATTGGGGACCAAAGCACCAGACTGAAGACTTTTATCGTCTAGTTTTTGGTAGAAAGAGAAATCGTTGAGTCCGTTGTAATTTATTATTATTGATTAATTGATTCATCGGTTATTGTGAGAGGCCTGATTTTAGATCTTATTTTAGTTTATTGTGATCTGATATTAAAATTTCTTTGATGATCTTGACCATTCAAGTGTGACAGAAACAGAAGAGATCGCTAATGGAGAAAATCGGGGTTGTTCTTCTCACGTTCTAGCTTTTCTGAAAGACCAAATCCTGTCATGTGAAGTGGTAGGAACAGCTGACGAGGTCCCCGGATCCCCGGGCTGGGAACCTCTGCCTCTGCTTACAGTCAGCATTGCTACAAGTTAATAAGAGAAAGGAGATGGACTGAAATGTATTATTCTAGTGTCAATCAGGTAAGCATTCCCAAGAAGAAGAGGAAGAAAAAAAATGTCGAGGTGCAGATTCCCACCAGGACGGCATACAAACCTGACCCAGGAAGCCAAAGGAAGGGAAAAAAAAAGAAAGAGAAACTCATTTTACTGGAAAATTGTTCCATCGAGAAATCTATGAAGCACAAAGTCTGCAGTCGAATGGACAACAAATAAGGCACACAAATGGGGGTCAGAGGTTTTTTGTTTCCTGCTGTGAATGGAGGAACGGTGACCGAGGAATGAAGACAGAGGAGCATTTAAGGGCCCACAAAGCTGCGCATTTAAATAAACAGTTACGTCGTTTTCCTTTGGGCCCAATGAAGTCCATCAAAGAACATGGTAATGCTCCACTGAATGGACGCACGGACTCCCAAACTCCTGCCTTTTCACTACGTGTGAAAGAATGTGACATAATAAACACACACCCACACGCACGCGCTCACACACACAACATCTCCGTCAAAACTAACATAAACTGAGCTTTAAATATTTTCGGCCCTGGTTACAGCTTTAACCCGGGGGTCGCCGTGCGGGCCGCTCGGCGACCTGCAGATGTCATTATTTGCTGGAAGCTGATGAAGCGAACCCTCAGGTAGTAAAAAAAAAAAGATCACTCACGAATTGGGAACTACTGTTGCGGGAGCCAGATGCGTCCCCGATAATGAGACGTCAGCCCATAAAGTCGAGTCCATCAATATGTTCTCGTCAACAATTTCTATTTTTTTTTAACCAGCCTCACTAAAAACTCTGGAAAAGTAATCCCAAAGTGTTCAGGAAATCTTTTTTTTTTTTTTTTTTTTGGAGCATTTAATGGTTGCTGGGTTTTACTTCCTGTTGACGGTGACGTGGGTCTATTAAAGCGTTTTCAGGCAAGAAACAACACCCATTACAAATCCAATAAACCCAAAACAGGAAACCTCAATGGCAAATTTAATCAGAAATTTTATCCACATTTCCACCGAGTGTAGAAATGCCTCTACCAGTTTTGCACATCTGGAGACCGTCTTGTTTCCTCCCCCCAGTCGTCTGTGTGAACAGGTGAAGCTCATTCAGACTGGAACGTCAGTTCTCCTGTCTTTCCACATGTCTGGACTTTGACTGGACCATTCTAAAACATGAATATTCTTTCATCTTGCTCCAGAGACAAAAAGGAAATGTTTTTCATTGTGGATGCAAAAAGAAATGGTCTCTCTGTTAGTGGAGGTGGGCGAATTGATCCAAAATATCGACTATATCGATGTCTGTATCGATATCAGAATCAATAGAACTAGTGCGCAAGACAGATACTTCAAGCTTTAAAATTTTATTTTACTTTTGTATCGTTTCTCAACTAGATACTCAAAAGAGATTTTGGTTCAACTTGCTCTCAAACAATTTTAGTTTTTTGCGCACTAGTTAGAAAAAAAATGCACACAAATCATGTTTACGGCATTAAAGTGTTTTGTAAACTGTGTGAAAATTCTGTTCTAGGTATGAACAAAATAATTCAAAGGAACAAAACCCAAAAACATCTAAAAAGGCAAAAAGTTTGACGATGTAATCAACTTAAATAAAACGTATCGGTATCGGCAAAACTGGCCATCGGGTCAATATCAAACTTTGCAGTATTGCACACCTTTATCGAGAAGTTCTTATGCAAAACGATTTTAATATCTACAACAGGCTTTTAGAAGTAACTGGCTTCAAACTATGCTATACGTCTTTTCTCATTTTCTATATTTAGAGGAAATGCTCACCTCATTCTAGAAAATTGTGTTTCTTTTGGAGTGGAGGCTTGATTTCGTTCTGATATCTGAAAAAGGAAAAACGTTTAAGCAAAAATTTTGTCATTTTATTTTCAATAAAATTGAAAATGAAATTGAATTGAAGGTGTTGCTGACTTGTAAAAAGCAAATGGGATTTTCGTTCAACTTTTTTTTGTTTGCTTGTAAAAAACATGAAAACAAACATCAGAAAAACAATATATATGTAAGAAAATAAAAATGGGAATAAGAATCAGACATAAAAACAAAATTATGTTTTATAGTCAGATAAAAAGGAGAGGGGAGAAGCCTGTTAAGCGCTCCGGTCGACCCGTCCGGTTCGTGCGTCGGGCCTTTCGGTTGAACTGCGGCGCTCATGTTGGCGGGCTGAGGAAGTTCAGCGGTCTGAAAATGAGACATCATTCTCACAGAACAACATCGGACCAACTTAATCCTTCACACCAAAACAAGCCAAAAAACTAAGAACAAGTGAAGATTACATGATCCTGAACAGATGTTTTTTTTTTTGTTTTTTTTTCCCTCCCCCTTTTTAACCGTTTAGTTGGGTTTAGCTGAGCGCATACGTACGTATTCTGAAAATCTTGTTTACGATGTGGGCTCAGAAGGATTCTGGGGCCCGCTCGGTCCGGTGACAGGTGCTACCCTGCAGGCCCCGGCCGAGACGCAGCTTTCTCGTCCACATTCCAACTGCTTTCAATGTTTTACTAGAGCCCAGGGGCCACTAGAGCTGCTCCGACTCGGGGTCTGACGGGCTCTGGGCCCGGATTCTCAGGGCCGAGCCGGCTTGAGTGTGCCGCTTCGCTTCCCACTCAAGACATCTGCTCTTTCAGCCGCTATCTGCCATCGTGGCCTCAGGTCGGCTGGCTTGGTTTAAGGCAGAGGGGTCGATGAAACCGAGTGTTTTGATCCTGGTTAAAACTCAGCAAAAAAGCCCAGAAGGACAGACAGCGTCTGCTCTTATTGTAGGTGAAAGGTCAAGGCTAATCTGTCTTCATAAACAGGGTGGAGCCAGATGAATTCTCTTGGCTTGTTTTTTGGAAATGCTGCATACTGTCTGCCTTCTCTCTGGGAGACTTTCCTTTCTTCACACTGTTCATTTCATACCACTGGTTGCAACATTGCTAGTGCTAATACTGGACAGGTCTATAAGAAAGCAGGGGAAGTTTAAAGATGTAATTTTGTTAAATTATGTAACAACTCTAGACTTTATGGGGGCCACGTGAAGTGAGGCTATAAGATAAGCAGTTGTGTGCTTAAACATTATTTTATCAATAAAAATCAAAGCAGGTTTTTTCTGCATACTGCCAAGCTACATCAATGTGAAAAGACGTTTGATATTATTTCATCTTAAAGATGTACTTATTGAATACAGAGACGGATAATTATAAATATTTTAACAGTTTGTTAATGGATAGTTTTAGCAATACATTCTGCCACAACCGGCCACATTGAAGACATCTGTGATATGGATAAGGCCCAAAGTGAAAATGAGTTTTGACACCCACTGGTTTCAGATCGAAGCATGTTCTGTATTAGAACGGCCCAGTCAAAGTAAAGTCGTGACAACTGGTGTTTCAGAGGTTCTCACCGGCTGAGATTCGCAGAGACGAGAAAATTCCTATGTCTATATTACTGAAACCGGTAAAGTCAAAACCCAAAATCCAACTTGAATCGCAGCGAAGTATGTTTCTGTAAGGTGGAGAGATTTATATATTTACCAAAGTGCTACTAAATATAAATGCACACCACACTTTTTAGATTTTTTTTCTGTAAAAAGTAGACATTTTATGTATTTTTCTTTCCCTTTTTTATGCACTGCTTTGTGTTGGTATGTCAGATCAAATCTGAATAAAATGCACCCAAGTTTGCGGTTGTAGAATGACAAAAATGCATTCCAAAGGTTTCATGGGTTTGTATGAACCCTTCCGCTATAAATGACAAAAACGTAATACCTACAGGTGACGCACGCGCACAGAAAACATCCAATGGTCGAACAGGCTGAAAGGAAAAGGTGGAAATCAAATCTGGGAGCAAAAACCAGCCAATGAGAGTAGCCGTAGGAAGCAATTTGAGTGGAAAAAACCGAAAGAGATGGCTGGAAGCGAGAGGGTGTGTCGATGATGGCAGTGAAACGGCATCAGGGAGGAGATGATGGATTGATTGAGCAGATTTGAAAGTCCCAAATGAGAAGACAGCTGTGTCTTATTCAGAAATACGGCGCTGAGGCCAGAAAGGAATTAGCGATCTGTAACGTTTCCCATGCACGTGTTAATTAGACGTGTTTGTGTATCGAGAGCAGAAAGAGGCTCCTGTAACACAGAGCAGAGCCGAGGGGTATGTTTCTGCAGATGTGAATTGTTACAGAATCGTCGGTAATCCACTTCAAATGACTCTCGATTGTGAGCGAAGCTGTTCCCTTGAGAGCCGCAGCGGGAGCAGACACCCTTGACACGGCTTCATTCGTCAGAGAGGGGAGCTAGAGTAATCCGCAAAACGCTCTTTTCGAAATAAAAGTTGGGATTGTAGCCTGCGTGTGTGCACGTGTTGCCCTCCCTCTAACCCCCTCTCATAAAAACAGATGTTACAGCACAGCAAAAATACAAAAGCACTACAAGTTGATCTGTCTAATCAATGATTTACGGCACGCTATGTTTAGCCTGCGACACGGCTGAGCTGCGTTTAGGAGCCCGTCTCCTGCCATCGCCTGTTATCTCTGGCTCCGATAGTGAACACCATTTATCTGCTTCTGGCCAATAACACCCAAGTGCTGGACACAGTTCCAAGTCCCTGTGGTGATAAGATTAAATAGTAAATTGAGTCAAAACAAAAAAGCTACCAAGAATGACAGACTCGTCGGTTCTTCCGACTTCAACGGGAGTATCGGATTGTTCCTGACCTTTTGCATTACAGTGATGCACATCATTACTGTTGGCAGGCTAGCACTTGCTGACACAGAGAGGGATTTGGCTGATATCTAGAGCAACACATTTGAAAACAACAGTAGCTTACAGCGCCTTTGTTTTCACATTACATCACAGATTTTTTTTTAAATTTTTTATCGTGCATTAGGATTTTAGGTGATAAACACCAAGTGGTGAATATCTGTAGCGAGGCCATTGCTTTCCTGTGTAGTTCTGCTGGATTCTCATCTCCCTTCACTTCTCCCTAGGCGATTTCTGCCATTGAAGTGAATTCCTCTGGTAGAATTTCTACAGGTCCAATCAGCAGTTTACGCTCCAGACCAGATGGTGGCGGTAATGCACACTTAGTTTAGCTGGCGGTAAGTTTGCTTCAAAATGCTAATTATCTTCGTTTAATTAAAAACAGTGCAGTACACACATTAATCAAACTTACGTTGGTTTCAGAAATAGATATTTGATCAATTTTATTGTGATTTTTATGATTATTATTATTATTATTATTAGAACAATCGTTCAACTTCATGTTATAACTGCATGGAGGCTCTGTTTGCTGCGATTTAATATAGTTTTATTCATAAACTTAACTTGAGCAGCTGGCCACATTTTTAACTTGTGTGTTACCAACACTAAGTGCGTTGTAAACATCATTTAATTTGAAAATAATTTGACAGAATTTATTCCCCTTGTTAATCTACCATTTCTCTTTCATACATTTTATTCATTGTTAGCTTTCAGGGCCCTGTGATGGACTGGTGACCTGTCCAGGGTGAACCCCGCTTCTGATCTAGTGACTGCTGGAGATGGGCACCACCAGCCCCCCTCGCCCCCATCTGCAACAATCAACATGTTCAGATAATGGATGGAAAGCTTTTAAGGTAGTTTGTCTCTCTTAAGTGCAAACGTAAGGGAGACCCTACATCAGCACTCGGGTGCCACATTTTACCTCCTCAAAAGTGCAGTATGTAACCTCTAAAAAAAAAAAAAAAAAAAGTTTTTAATATATTCGTTAAGACTGTCTCCATGTTGTGACAGCATGTCAGGAGGCAGATAATCTGTGAAAAGATCAATCTCCACCACTTCCTCTCGGAGCTAGTATTGCCGTCTGAAGAAATGCACCGCTCTTTATTCGTCCCAACCAGAAACAACCAATCAGAACCAAGAGGAGAGACACTGTCAACCGGTCTCATGCACTTGATGCTACGTAAATTAATGGCGGAGAAACAACTTACCGTTACAGGAAAACCGTTTATCAGCCATCATTGGCCTCCATGCTACCTATCCATGCGAACTAGCCTCGGCATTCATGACAGGCTGTGCTAGCTGCAGCTTAGCGGAGAGAAGTTGGGGGCGGGGTGAATAAGTAGCAACATGGAAGGGTGACTAAGACCCACCTCCTGTCTCTGATTGGTTGTTTCTAGTTGGCACTGGGAGAAGGGGGGGAGTTTGATTTTTTCACACATTGTTCAACTCCTTCCATGCTGTCACAACACAGTTTAAACATCCATCCATCCATTTTCTGTTCACCCTTGTCCCTTAATGGGGTCAGGAGGTGCTGGTGCCCATCTCCAGCTACGTTCCGGGTGAGAGGCGGGGTACACCCTGGACAGGTCACCAGTCTGTCGCAGGGCAACACAGAGA
>CAEGAE010074082.1:0-39393 GCA_903067095.1 Girardinus metallicus
AAACATCAATCTGTGTGTGTATGCAGTGTGTTTTACTTGGTGAATCGAGTTACTAAAATAAATACTTTGAGATGATACTGGCTATCTGACATAAATCTGACATAGCATACAATCAAGTTTAACTATACAGTATACTGCATATTTTACTTGGAAGGTGGATTTTTTTTCAAAAGTTTTATATCTTAAAATAAATGTGATTAAACTTTCACAGGTAATAAAATGTACTTAAAATTTTACAAGTCATTTTGATCTATGTAAAACATAATTTGGGATTCAATAGCTGCTGTGCTATATGAGTTGAGTGAGACAAACCCAAGGTGGATTCAGTGGAGATTCATAATTATTTTTGGAAATTAATTAGATGCAGTTGTTCCACTTTTGCCTTTAAGTACGTGACTCTGTTAAAAGGGATAAAATAAAAAAACACATTAAATACAATTAATTTTCTCAAATGTATTAATTTAAATACATTTTGTTTTTTTAAAAAACAAAACAATATGTACTTTGAATGCATAACAGTTCAAACTAAGTATTCCTTTTTTCCATAACATTTTGATAATGTATATAAAATCCACAGTAGGTAAAAGTCAAGAGAGAACTTATGGCCTCTTCAGGATTTAAAAAAAAAACACACCCTAAACATATGGAATACCAGAACAATTTTCAATGAGCCTTTCATATCAGCTATAATTAAGCAGAGCTGCTCATAATTACCAAATCAAATGTTACATCAGAAAAATGACAACAAAATCAGATCTAAAGTCAAATGTGTCACGGCCATGGGACAGTTCCACGACAGCAACCCAGATACTCATTTACGAATGAAATGAGAGTGGAGATGAATGAAGCAGATTCTGCCAATTAATCACAGTCAATATAACAGAGCAACTGAAAACCTGTAAAAGCAGAATCCCTTGTTCAAATTATCTACACCTCCACATGCATAAGTGCAAGAATGCACGCACAGGTACTCAGATCTCTACCAGTCTGTTGTCTAGGGGATGATTTTGACCTCAATCTACACAGTATGAACTACATCAGGTCAAGGTCCACTCAACATTCATACATTAATGCCACACGATTATTCAGATGTGCGACTGTCATCACACCTGTCATTATTCTGCTGAGAGTATACCTCTGCGGACCCTCTGCTGAATGATGTATCACCTGTCGGCTTGGAAATCACCAGCACTTCCATCACACTCTCCCTCTCACCTTGGCTGCGGTGCACAGGTGTGCTACCTTAAAGGGAATTTACGTTCCCCTCTCCTTCCACTGTATCCTTGTTCATTGCTGTCATGGCAGCTGTCATCATAGGTATGTCAAACTTCATTAGAGGAGGGATTTGGTACGGTGCTTGTTGCAATGCCTTGCGGCAGGTGGCTTGGGGTATTAACATTAACTGTCCTCTTGTTGTGCCCCCATGGGACAGCTGAGAGCTCAGCGGTGCATTTTTTGCTTCTCTCACATGACTTTGACCTGTCTGTTATGCATAATAATGCCACACCAACTCTGTTACATGCCAGCGTCTGTTGCATCATAAGTTATCTAAGGCCAGCGAGGTTTCTGACAGCAAATTCAGTTTCTTCCAGCAGCTACAAATAAAGGATGCAAGGTTTTTCCACAAGTTTGAAAGTATTGGGTTACTTCTGAGGTTTCTTTAGCTTTTTTGTTGTTAAAGGCATACCAAACATTAAACATTCACAAAAATGTTTCAGTTTGTATTTGTCAAAATTTCAAGAAGCATTTTTCTGATTCATATTATTTCAGTGTATTATCATAAAATGTCATATAGCAATTTGCCCTCATTTTACCTGAGACATAAGCTGAATACAAACTACACCATCTGTTCTTCCATTGTTATTACAAGGTGAAGCCATGTAAAAGCCATTATGGCATATTTTCTCTATTTTACAACTGGAGGAGGCAGAAATGGGACAGCGTTAAGATAATTTTAGGAAGTAGCCTACATTTAAGCTTATTAAACATCTGACTTAAGGCGATTCACCACAAATCCTCCTGTAGCTTATCATTGCACCTGTGGATAAATCTGAGGCAGCTGTTGCTTTGATACCTGAATAATTATAACCCTAATTTCACTGTGTAATATTTTTGTACAGACCAGTCCACTGTTATGTAATAATGTTACTTAATTAACTTATATTTTACAGTGTGTATGTTTATATTTGGAACAATTCTGACAATATCAGAGACAGACAGCTGCGGGAAGATGCCACCTCTCATGGTCCAGACAGGAATTATGCACAATCTGGTAATCATGGGGGAGAAAAAGAAAACTAACTAGAAATATGTTTGAATTTCCAGAAAAGATTTTCCATTCAACTTTCTATATCTGGATCACTGAACATGTGAGTACTTTGTCATTTACTCTTACTTAAATAACATTCCTTATCTCTGAATTTCCACATAAGGAGGTAAGTATTTTCTACCAGGATTTAATTTTTGATTTTCTTTAAAGTTAAATGCACAGAAAAACAAACATACAAAACCTTTGGCCTTTAGACTCCTTTAAATCAGTGTTCTGAATTCAACTTGTGTTTCTTAAACTTTGGGTGATCTAAGGTGGTTCATCTACCAATCAGGGCACTGAGACCACAGTGTGTGATCAATGTGTGATCTGTCCCTGATTTGAGAAGTGTAAGAATTATAAACTGTGAAGTGAAATATATTTAAATTATTGCAAATGCAAAAATCACCTTTAATATTGCTGAATCAAATTTTAACTCCAACATCGTTTCATTTAGTAATTTGTGGAACAAAGATGTAATAAAATCTAACTCCTGTACATGCAAACATATTAATGCAGATGTTAAAAACTATTAGCATTTTTAAATTCCAATCTTGAGATCTAATGAATCTTGAAATATAGCACTTGTAGGAATGCTGTTCAGAAAATGAGGAGTCTTCGTAGTAGGGAAGTTGTAGGTTTGATTCAAGTTTCCTCCTTTTCCCCATATTCCTTAGGCTTGTATGTAAAAGCATTTTGAGTGGTTGGTATGACTGAAGAACCACTCTATCATTTCAATCCATTTACCATTTAACTTTGTGACAAAGGGCCAACAGACATCAGCTGTTTGTCTTGCACTTCCGTCTATTCTTGGGAACAACTGAAAACATTGTTCCAAGAATTCTCTTACACGTTTAACAGAATTTAATATGTTTTACTTTGTAAGAAGTCTACAGATAGATGCATCCGTAATTGGCTGGATAAAAGATTACCTGTCAGAATACATTTTGTTAAACTGGAGGGTTGTGTGTTTGACCACCAGATGCACCTGAACACCACAGCGAACAGGTCTCATCATTCCTTTTCACTCCTTCACACATCTCAGACTTTCAGCATGAGGCAGTCATACTTGAATGACTTTGCATTAGTTGGGTGTATCAGAGGTTGATAATAGGTTGTGCATAGAAAACTGGTGGACTGCTTTGTGGCAAGGCATAGAAATAATTTGTCTCAGGCTTATGAAGTAAAGATGTGAGGTAATCCAACTGAGGAACATTAAAGAACCTCAGATAGTTCTGTGATCATTAATGTAATCTTTGATTTTGGATAAACTGGCAGTATCGCTTTACAGCAAGAAGGTCCTGGGTTCAAATCCCATCCTGGGCCACATCTTTCAATGCATTTTTTTCAGGATTTTATTTGTTATGCCAAAATCAAGTAGCTGTAGAAGCTACTCTTAAGATTCTTTTCTGTAAACTGTAATAACTTTAAAGTTGAAAGAAAATTCTAATTATTATAATTTTATTATTTACATTTAGTGTCAATACATTTTTGAAACCCATGTATCTTCTCACTTTTCGATTACAATAATATATGAGGCACTGTAACTGGATTGGAATTTGAATCTGAAAGGACAGATTGGGTCAGATGTAGACCTAATTCAACTCAGACTAGATTAAACTGTTTACTTTTTTTCTGCATCCTCAAGGAATGCATTTTGTTGTTAATTTGTGCTGTAAAAATAAAATTAACAGGATTGAATAGAATAGAAATCACCTTTATTGTCCCTCAGTGGGGAAATTACTATGTTTTTTTTTTGTAAATTAGGCTAAATATTTCACTTCACTCTTAGTGCTGCAGATTAGAGGGAAGTCTTGAGAAATATCCACATGTTGTGAGCTCAACAGAAAGAATCTGATTATTTTTGTGCTTTAAGTTTGTTTCTTGCTTGTGGAAAGTCTGGCTGGTGCCACTCAAGCTTTATTCTCCGGCTGCCTGAAACAAATCTTGTTATTGATTTCTACTTCTCTTCCACTGATTTCAGATGGAAATCTATATGTCCACGTTCCTCATTGCTGCAAAGTGAAAGTGAGCATGTGCCTGGTAAAAGACAAAGATTGATGACAGAGACGTTTTTGTAGTTATTGAAAAAAAAAGCTGCATCCCATAAATATTTAATATGTTAAGTTCTTCCAATAAATCAAAGAGGGACAGGAGGTTCTTATTTCTTGTTTTGCTTCTGCTGTATGAACTGGACGAGTCGCAGCAATGACCAAAAACCTTCATGTTGAACCTTTGCCCTAAAGTAAATCAGGGACAGAGCACGATGTTTTTGCAAAGCAGAAAAAAGCTGCTATGGATTACAATTTCATTTAAAAAGGATGTTAAATTAGTTCAGGGGCCACCTCCAAGGTCTTCAAGTGCTTCTCATTATTTACTACCAGCTCACTTTATCTGTCAGCTGTAGGCAGAGTTAGAGCTCTCTGACGGAGGACCCAACATTGTAAAGCAAAGTCTTTGACACAGTCCTGAGTCAAATGTCCTTAATCACAGACACTGGCATGAAACTGATTACAGCTCCTCACCTGAACCTACATAAAACTCTTTCAACATTGGTATTATAGATACTAAAGGACAGATTAGACAGAAATTTGACAATAAAAGGGGTGTTTATCAAAGGCTACATTATGAGGAGTGGTGTTCAGCAAAATTAAAAACTTTAATGGGACAAATAGTGATATGAGAGCACTTAACTTTATGGTCCTCAAGTGGCCCATTTCTATTGCCCGTCCTTCAGTGCTTGACCTTGGCATGGTTTGTTGGAGCCTAGCTCCAGCTGTGTCTGCAGAGTTTATCTCCTGCCATAATTGCCAATGACAGTGTCTAAGGGAAGAAGTTGTCACTTAGACAGATAGACAGCAAAACACAGTCGACAGGACAATGGAAAGCTGAAGCCATTATACGGCAGAGGAAGGAGAAAGGGAAAGATGAAATGTCATACTAGACTGAGACAGAAAGTTTACATTGTGTTGAGCAGACAGTGGAGTCTCTGGGAAAGGGAACAGCATGGTCATTTGTCATACGATTCTAAATGTAGTTTTGCCTACAACCAGAGGGTTTAGCAAGAAACAGCTGAGTCACCACATATCTGAGAGTGAAAGTTTGATAAAGAAAAAGAAAGACTGACATTAATTTTTCTCAGTACAAAGAAACAGAGAAACTACAACTAATTATGGTGTAATAGGCAAAAGAATGAAGGAGGACTTAAAACAACTTAGTCAAAGTCAATGTTAAACCTTCCAAATAGACAAAGAATGTATTTCAGGTATAAATGAAGCTACATATTATGTAACGAAGTCACTGAATTAAATCACTGACTTGGCAGTGATCCAACCTCCTAAAGAAAATACTCCCTTTTAACAGAAAACAATCTCCAGCAGATCCAAGCTCAGTGTTACCTGCCATCAGCTGCAACCGACTGCTGAATTGTTTCTTTATTTATATACCGAGTCTCTACAAGTAGCTCTGTTTCTCTATTTTGGAAAAGATGATGTGGAGACACATATGACTGCTTTCACATCTATAATCTCTATTGGGACACAGCAAACAGCTTTGTTTAATTGATTAAAACATTGCTTAGTTCTTTATTTATTCCTCCTTAATTTTGACTTGGACTAATATTTAATTTGTTGGATCTCAACACATAGTGTACATAGTGTTAATCATGGGTGAAATACATCAAAATGTTATGACATAATAAAATAGTAATTTTGTTTACGACCACTACTGAAAACGTAATTTGTATGGATCTGAGAAGTGTTGCTTTACAATGTAGTAATGACAAGCCTGCTAATTATTCGCTCGGCATTGATGAGGATGTATAGGATTGTCATTTTATTTCATTCCAAAGGTTGTTTTTATTGCAATAAAAATAATGGAGATTTGTGGACCCTTTGGGGCAATAATAGAGCAAGCAGCATTAATTTCTAATGTTTATCAAAAAGTTTTAGAAGACATGGTATTGTTACAGAAATTGTGTGACAATGTGGTGTAGAGTAAAAATAATTCTGTTTAATCAACTTTTAAAATCCCCAGTGATTCTCACCAGAGACACTCAACAACATTAATATTCACACTGAACAATGAACATCTTTTTCATCCCCGGATAAGATGTTCATGTTGTTCATCAGAGAGACAGCTGGGAGGAAGAAATTGTCTATGTGGCTGTTGGTTTTGCAAATAGCACCATGTAACACCAACCTGAGGGTAAAGGTGTAGGGGGCCAGTTGGCCAGTGCAGACTCTCAGGCAGGATGGAGACACACACTCAGATCTTAGAGCTCTCCTGGTCTTCTGATGCTGAAAAATCCCATTGAAATCTTCCTAAGAGATTTTCAGTGCAGGCAGGGAATCAGAGGGGAGAGGAGATGGGGTTGCAGAGTTGTTGATGGGGGATGCAGTCAGACCTTTTGTGTGGGTGGGATATGTGGATGGCTGTTTTTGAAACCTCCATAAGATGTTGAGGTTGTCAGCCAGATGGAGGGGTTATCAAATTGTCTGGGGATGAGTTCCTGTAGTTAGGAATGTTGTACAGACTCCTGCAAACTGCTGGTGGATCAGGCTAATCAGGAGGACCAGGACATTTCCCAGTGGGCAGTTGTGACCTTTGGGCCACCAGGGGCCATTTTCTCCTGTTTTTGGGGGGGCTGGTGTGCAGTCATGGACTTGTGGTTTAATCATGAAAACAACTTCTCCTGCATGGCAGGCCATTTTAACATAAAATTAGCTTTATCTGACTATTTGTAATTGATGTTTTGTAATTACAAAGTAGGTGTGATGAAGCCAGTTTTAATATTGCCTGCTGTAACCACAGTACCTTAACTGCATTCGCCTCTGCTGACAGGACCCTTTTTCTGTTTTGTTTTTGTTTTCAAAGAAGCATCTTGATGTAACACGTCTGTCTTGGTCAACAGTGGTTAAAAGATGGAAACTCGAAAGAGCAATGGTGGCGTGGAGAAGGCTAGAATTAATAAGAAGAAAGCTCTGGAAAAAGATACAGATAAATGTGCAAAAATTGTCAACTTTTTTCAAAAACAATCATATAAATGGAAAAGGATGAAGTAGATAAGGCAAGAAGATGTACTTTGTTTTCAAACCTCTTTTCAAGCCCATTATTTGTGTGGCATTGTAATATATAATGTAATATTTTTATGACATGATTATATTAGAAAAATATAATACAAAAGCACCAGCCATGAGCCACAAAAGTGGAGTAGGATTACTCATTGAGTGAATATTGTTGGACTTAATATAATAAAGTATGTTGTGTAGAACTGCTTTTAATGAAAAGTGCCCTTAGATACTAGATGATTCAACTCATTACAACCTGAATTGATCAAAGAACTTTGTAAAAATGGGAGATTTCTGCTGAGAATTATGACCTTTTTTTAAAATGTGATTTGGTGTCAGAAGCAGAGACTGAAGTTGAGAAAGAATCAATCATGTCTTTAAACAACGACACTGTAATAAACAGAGACCACTGCACTACTCAGACGTATATTGATGTTTTAGGGTTAGCCGTATTTTTTGAAGATACTCATATGCATAGAAACAAAAGATAATAGTATCATTATGAAGTTACAAACTTGAAGAGAACAATGCAATCATCAGGATCAGATATCTGAAAACTAATTTGATTGATATTTGATACTGCAGAAAAGAAAATTCTGATGTACAGGATAGTGTTGGGGATTTGCCCTTTAGCTCATGTTCTCATATGTGTGAAGTTGTAATGGAACATTTTCTTTGCAAAGGAAAAAGAGACGATAGTGTTATGAGAAAGTGAAGCAATTTTTGTTAAATATTTTATTTGATATTTAATATTTTTTGTATTCTATTTAATTTTTAAGATTTTGGTATTTCTGAACACATTTGAACAAAACATACATTCTGATATTGATGAAAATAATATATATTAAAGAATTATAATGATGGGCGCTGATGTTGAAATAAGTCTTCAATGTGAATCAATACTTTTTTTAACTGAACTAGAAATATTTTAGGACAATACACTAACTTACAAGGCTTTTAGGAAACAATGCACTATTGTAGGCTTATTGTAACAAATAAGATTATTATACCATGATTTTGGTACTAAGTCATTATATAAAGTAGATGGGTCTGAGGCATTAAACTCCAGGGCCTGTGCTGGATCATTAACCAAAAGGCTGTTTCTCGTAGCTTAGGGTACTGATGGGGAATGGTAAGAATTATGAGGCACCAAATGGAAAATTTTTTATATGATTTAAAATTCAGTTTTAAAAATGTTAAATGTTTTTTTTTTTTTTTCACATTTACATTTAGCTGTGTCCATTTGACAGTAGTGAGTGTTAGCACCAGGTGCTTTCAGTCTAATTCAGAACATTATTTTTCCACTATTTCTTTCTTTTTGACAAAAATACTTGAAACCTCATCCACTGACTACTGATATCTCAGACTACTCCTTTGAGAAATATGTTTCTGCTTGAGTTTTTTTTTTTTTTTTTGGCAATAGTTTCACTATCTTCCCTCTCTGTTGGCTCATCCACAGCTGACAGTTTTAGCTTTCATCAAACTACAGCACTTCCTTTGATCTAATGATATTTTTACATGGTTTTAGTCATTTAATCTTTCATAGCTTGGAAATGTCTCTTAATAAAAGTTTCATCTTGAAAGCCAGCTAATTTAAAGCATTATCTTATATCAAGAGAGGTCATTTTGGTGAGGCTTACTAGACTCCTGAGGTATGTGCCTGGGACTTTTTGTCCTTGTCAGGGGCGGACTGATATAGCTTGGATCCCTAGATCAAACAGAAGTACATCAACCTAATAATTTATTGGGGTGTACACTACTGTTTTATTTAAAGAAACTCATTTTGGCTGAGATTTTCAAATGATTCTAAAAGGTTGATTGTGGAAAAAGAGATGCTGCTGATATCTGACTTGTTTATTTATTGTTAAACTAAAAGGGCCTTTTCTCGTTGCGGGGCTGCCCTTATATCCTCAAAACTAATATCTTGCCCTGACAGAAGTGTCTTTGTGATTGTAATGAAATACAATCACAAAAAAGAAACACTGTCTTTGGCGGGGACAAGATTTTATGAACATGTGTTGTTTATGCATAGTCACTTTGTAGTGACCTTAGTTTTTATGTTTGTACCCCTGGAGAGCTGTAAAAAACCTGCATCAGTTTTAACAAGGATGAGGGTAGGACATTTGGAACTAATATGTATACTATCTTGACACAATAAATGCATGAAATGATTTATGGTTTTCACAATTTTTTGCAAATAGAAAACTGAAGTTTGATGTGCATTTGTATTCAAGCCCTTAAGTAATACTTTGTGGATACCACAGGTTCATCAGTTTCAGTTTTAGGTCTTTTGAGGTTTATTTCTCTGCAGATCTACAGATGGAGATTTTTGCCCACTCTGTTTTGCAAAATAGCTCAAATTCAGACAGATTTTATAGCACCAGTAAACAGCAATGTCAAGGGCGCAGTGAAAAGCCCTGCTATAGATTCTCAAAATTGGATTTACAAATGGTCCAGTCTAAGTAGATTTACAGAAGGTCTATTCTTACAGATAATATGCTTTGATCTAAACCATTCCACTGTATCCATGGCTGTATGTTTAGACTCACTGTCTTGCTGTGGGCTGAACCACAGCCTTTGTCTCTTCCAGTGTTTCTCTGTATTGAGCTCCATCTGTGTTCTCATTGTTTTACATAGAAGGGATGTGTTCAGAGTGATGCACAGTGTTCTACATGCAGGCCCCCAACAAATGAATTGTGGTCTCATGTATCCAGAGCAACATTTTTACAAGGCCGCTCTATCCAGTACACGACTTTTGCCGTACTTTAAATGTGACTTGGCTGTTTCTTAGATTAGGTCTCTCATGTTCCTACTTGTCAGTTTATATAATGGCCTTATCGCGGTAGGCTTGCAGTTGTGGCTTGCTCTTTAAATTTTCAGATGATGACTTAAACAGTGCTGCATGAGATATTTAAAGGTTGGGATACCTCACATTGAATATCTGCACACATTTATGCTGTGTTCCTTTGTCCTCATCCTGCTTTTCTTCACTAAGGCTCTCTAACAAAACTCTGAGTCCTTTTGATTGAGGATTTATTTGATTATACTGTTGGATATGTCATTTTGGTTGTAATAGTTTTACTTATTGCTTTTTGACATTTACTAATTTGTAAAATTTTAATTCATTTGTTGCATTTTAGAGCTTTCTCTAGCTGTTATTATCTTGGAAAGCATTTTGGCTCTATCCTAGTTAAAAATAGGACAAAAAAATAATGATAATAGAAAATGAAGGGTTATCAGAGCAACTGGTTGCAATGGATTTAATTCAGGGGTGTTAGAGTAGAAGGGTTGAACACAAATGCGCAGCATAGTTTTTAGTGTTTTCATTTGTAAAAAATGAAAAATAAATAATCAGGTCAGTTTTCTGTCTAGTACAGGGGAGCTAAATTTGGGAATGACTTCGTTTTTGGTGAAAGGCAGGCCTTTGGTAAGAGTTTAAAGTTGTTTAAAGAGTTGTGACTCTCATTTTTGTTTTTGCTACATATTCTTTATCAATTCACATTTATACTTTATTGATGCATTATTTAGGTGGAAGCTTTATATAAGTCTATTGGACTTTTGCTTCTTCCTGCACTATCTGTTCTTTCTATACTTTTTTTCTTAATATCTTTGATCTGTATTTTAGTTGTGTAAAATAAACTAAACTATTATTTACATTTTAAAAATATACACTACTTCTTGTGTTTTTAGTAAATAAAAACACAGAAATAATCTTTTAAAGTTTGCTGTTTGTCCATCCATTCATTATCCTACACGTTTATCCCTAGTGGGGTTTTGAGGGCTGCTGGCGCCCATCTCCAGCGGTGAGTGGGCGAGCGGTGAGGTGCATCCTGGACAGATTGCCAGTCCATTGCAGAGCTTGTTAGTTATGTTAGAACTATAAGTAACGTACCACTGATAGACATACTTTCATATAACACACCTCATGTTTTATTAGGACTTAAATGTTTTTCTTCTAATTTAATACAAGAACTAGAAGACAAAGCAAATAAGCTAGATAAATCAACATTGGCTTATTTCTTAAGAGATTTTTATCATTAGATAAAAAAAAAATTCTGTATCCCTGAATCTTCAAAAACATATCAGCACAGTTCCTACCTGTCAGGGTTGAGAAAATTTGCCTGTGTCCCATACGGTGTCTTTAACACTTGTCAGGTTACAATGCTGGGAAGCTTTCATGGCCCCATATCTGTGTGATACTTCAGACTTAATAACACACGTGAGAAAACATAAACAGAATATCAAAAAATCTATCTCAATTGAAGATCACTAGCCTGCTATTTTTAAAACAGGTCAGATTTGTAATTTTGTGTTTGAAAAAAAAAACAGCCTTTTTCAATGTTTTTTTTTTAACTAAGGAAAGTGTGATTTTGCTTGGCAAGGTCCTAGAGGATTGAATGAACATTTTCACAGGTAGTTTAGGTAGAACTCCAGATTATCTTATTTTAAAAATAGTCTATTTTTACATACAAAGACAAAAAAAACCGCATTGTTCAGAAACGGGGAAGAGTTTTGGGCGATTGAAGGGAGGCGGGAGACTATTAAAAATGCATAAATGCACAAACAAATCATATCAATGAGCAAAAACAGCATGCACTGAATGATCACTAAAGTGGAACACTTTAAAATAGCCAAACAACTTCTGCAGACTCCAGTTTACACCTGTTTGATCTTCATAATCTAAATTTTCTTGTCATATGTCACTCCTCCATGTCAGTTTAAAAATGGTGAATTTAATCCTCTCAGAAAACCAGATAGATGTTGTGATGAAGTTGCTTCAGCTTTTCCCTGGGTTTAGGCTGTGTTACAAACACTGCCTTGTTCCACATTATTAACCAGTGGGAGGCATGCTTCTCTTGTTCTCTGGAACAAAAAAAAAACAGAAAATGCCATCTCTCTTGCGGGGCTTCTACCTTAACACTCAGGCAAATCCAAGGTTGGACTGACTAAGCTGTATCAATGAATCAGTGAATAACCCTGTAATCGCATTCTTGTTTTTTCTTGTTAACCAGGACTCCCAGAAAGGTTGCAACGTCTTTGAACAGAGAGGGTGCTACAATCATGTATCAAGGACGGTGTGCTTTCTGAGGGTATAATTTCTGGGAGCCGTTATCAACACAGTGGGGGAAGACTGTTGTTGGTGCAAAATAAGATGGGGTGGGAGAGACAAAGCTGAACCCTGAAAGAAAATTGAGTTCTTAAAAATCCACCTGGGAAATTTCTAAACAAATCTTTTGCCAACTTAGTTGATGACTCAATTTTTACTTCTTATGTTCCCTTAAAACCCATTTGTATCTTAAAACTGGGGCTGGTAACTTCACTCCTTCACTTCATACATTTTTAGTTTTGGTCTTTTTCATATCCAACTCTTTTGGATACAGAGCCTACCATATATAAAAAGACCCATCTAACTACTTATTATAATATAATTTATAATAATTATGAAAATTAATTATGGAAATGGCACCAGCTCTCCTTCAATCTGGACAAGACACTGACTGGATACAAATTGTTTCACGATTCCAGTAAATAACATACTAGGTTAGTAGGTGGACTGGAGTATTTTAGGGTGTTTTCCCACCTGATAGTCTGGTAGACTCAGTTTGATTGGGGACTAAAATTGCACCATTTGCTACAGTTTCAACTGGTGCAGTTCGTTTTCACACTGCATTGTGTCAAATGATCAAAAATTGAAAAACTTGTTCACCTTAAGAACTGCTGAAGGAAACAACACAAAAATGTTCAAAGAAGACATAAGTGCAACTTTCTTCTTCACAGAATATAAACAATATGGAGTAGCATCAGATTTTAGCAGTTGTAGGATTTCTTTTTAACCTTTTGTAGTAGACCATGAGCCATTTCTCCACTAGACTCTCGCATTTGTTTTGGTTGTATTTACCCAGTGGTCCAAACGGTTTTAGAAAACATTGTACAAGTAAATTTAATAAATCATTGATATTTTAATATGTTATTAATAATCTCCATAATTCATAAAACTAATCCACTAAATAAACACACTTAGATTCATACACAGGGGTTTTAAACACACTGGTATGAAATATGAGAGGAAAGAGGTAAAAATAATAGCACGTCAGGGTATGAAATAGTGAAGGGCAAATTGACCCAAAGCCATCTTTAACACTTTACAGCTGTGGTGTTGATGACTCTGTGAACTGCAGCATCTCCCACCGAGCTCTGCTGAGAATCACCGCAGACAGGGGGCTTTATTTTGATGGGCACACCATGTGGTCAATCAAATGCAGAGACAGACTAGGATTATTTCATCATGTGAAAGAAGAAACGGCCTCTGAAGGCAACAAGAGCAGTGGTACTGGCCAGGTAACTAGAGTGACAGTTGCACTGTCACTCTAGTGACAGGATTTATATACAAATGAGTTAGGGAATAAGTGAATGACTAAACAAAAACTGGTTCTGCTTGTATTTTAATAACACTGAAGAGTGCAAAGCTTAGTTCCAGAGTTAAGAGAAACAAAAATATTCATTAGAGCAACAAACCTGCAAAGAGATGGGTGGGTCAGTATTCAACTGTTTATTTAAAATGTTAGATTAATAAATTAATAACTTCTAAAATAGAAAAATATGAATGAAGGCCCACAAATATTTGTGTCAGATTTAGTATTTTCTGTATTGCTGCCTTGACACTGAGACACATCAAAGGAGAGCCTAATAGGTAAGCAGGTAAAGACTTTTGTTTTCAAAATAGCCCAATACCAGTAGTGCTGGTATTTTAACCAAGACTGCATTCTGATAGTTACAAACTTGGCAAACCTGGACAAAACCTGTGAGAAGTTGCAAAAGATTTGAGACAAAAGCAAGAGTTCTTTCCATCTGGACAACAACTTTTATAATCCAGCCAGGGCTACAATGGCACTGTTTACATCCCGGCGTCTTTATTGGTTATGGTGGTCCAGTCCAGATTTAAACCAAAGACCTAAACATGTGAATCACAGACTCTCTTCGTCCAATCCGACTGAGCATGATCTATTTACAAGATGTGATCTTTTCTCCCTTGAAATTGTCACAATTTAAACAAGTGACAGTAACAAAGCCCTAAATAAACACAGAAATATATCCAGATAATCTTATTTACAACATCAGTGTTATCAACATTAAATCATATGGTCTCCTTCCCCTCATTAATTAAATTCTTATAAATCAAATAGATTTATTGGAGAACTGCCTTATCTTGGAGATGTGATGCATAATGAAGACTTAAGAACATGAGTCATTGTTTTTCTGATCTCTGTCAATTTATAGCTCACATGCATTACTCTCAAAACTAATTACAGAGCTAATCACATAATCAGCAAAGGGATACTCTGACCCTATATACTGTAAACACGTGTGAAGGCAGAAAAAAACTCGGCCATCATGAATATATTCTAAATCTGTCTGCCAATTTATTTTACTGCTTTCACTTTGCTGTTTGAGAGTATTTGATTTGCTTCCCCCAGCTGTCAGTCTTGCTGTGGTCAAGTCAGCCTACAATTGTCAGCCCTCCAATCACCAGTCAATGATACACTTCTAAGTCATCAATCAGGGGAAATTACATAGCATAGTAATAACAGAAACAAAGACTAAGGAGTGTTCCAGAAGTTCAAATTTGCTGGTACTCAGTGTCTCCAAACAAAACTTTTCTAATTTAGAGATGGAAATAGGCAACAGATGCTTGAGCTATTTACTCCCCTCTGATGTGGTAGAGCAATTATTTGCATCCTAATTGTTACCTTTGACCTTATGATAAGACAGAGGAGCATTCTGTTACTTGCAAATTCCCTTACATTTCAAATTTATTCTAGTGCTTGTTCACTGAATAAGAATTTACCAGTATGGTAATGTGCTTTGTAACTCAGCTTTTGGTCATCTTTTTGCAACAAAACAAAGTATTAACACACAAAATTTTTTTTTTTTTCTACATCTCACATAAATATGTACATTACAAATTAGCAGCCCCAAAACATTATGAAATATTGTACTCTAACCATTTTAGTCATAAAATAATTACAAACATAGTTTTCCCACTGGAGAGTTTGCTAAACCCTGCCCAACATTGAGGAGCACAGGAGCTGTAACTTAGCAACTGCAACTTCTGGATTTAGTAGCAGATTGGGTTTAATGCCGGTATCTGTTCTATAAAACTACAATTTTAGCCTGTACGGTCAGTGAAATCACTCCTTAGATTAGTCATCTAGTTAATGTTTTACATGTTAATTACAAACACAAGCAATGGGATTATAAAACCCGGTTAGAATAAAAACCTTATTCAGACTCTGCACATCTACAGTCCAAGATTTGGTACTTTGCATTTAGCACAGGCCCCCAGAGATGCAAACAAATAATGGCCAAAACACTACAAGAAAAATAATAATTATGTTAAAAGCGCATGTACTCATGAAATATGAAAAATAATGAAAAAAACAGATACTTCATAAAACACAGGAGCAGTGAAAAAAGTTACACATAAAGTATTTAACAAAACCTGGGCAAACACACAGCTTTCCAGAAAAATATTGAAGTACAAAAAATGTTGGATAAAATAGTGTGTGTGTATATTGTAGTTTATAAATGCTACAGAAAGCATATGACAATAGGTCAGCAAGGAAGCGTTCAGCACATAAAAGAAAAATATCAAACAGCTTCTTTGAACAGAAAACATTTTAAAGAACAAACATGGACATAGCATGGTTTCTAATTTTTGATTGTGAGTATACGATAGGAGCCATGATGCATAAGAATGGTTGCTTGTTTTATATGTTTTTTTTTTTTTTTTTACCAGCTTCCTTGAAGAGATTAAAACAGAAATGTCATCAACTAAATTATAAATGGTTATTGGTTTTATAAAGGTTACAATGTAGGAGGCGAACCAGAACTTCATACGCAAAGTTTAAAGTACGGTACATTACTTAATGTTTCACAAAATTCTCCTCAGGTTTTGCAATGTGCTTGTCAATTGTTGGAATAGACTTGAAATAAGATTTTTTAACCTACAGTGCAGTGAAAAGTCATTTGCCACTTATAGATGTGTACCTTTTAGTCACACTTACATGTTATAGATGAGCAAACTAATCTGTAATATCAGGCACAGATAACCCGATTAAGTATAAAAAGTGGCTTTTAAAAAAATTTAGAGGAAAAGTGGATTTTCACTTTTACACAATCTACTACTCTAGTCATGATCTAATCTTTGAAATATATATATAAAAAATCCGTGATACATGATTTACTCAGTTTCGAGTGTGATTAAGAACCTATTCCCAGTACTAAAAACAACTAAATAAAATTGTAGATTCAGTAAAAGAAAGTGTGAATTACAGCTCACTTTATAATGACAGTTTTGGTTTTCTGGGTTTCCTATTTTGTTTTTCTACTTCGCTTATGTTTATTTCATGCCTCGGTTCTGTCATAGATTGTTTCACCCACATCTTGTCACTCTTGCACCCCTTTGTACAGTATTTGTAGCCTTTGGTTTACTTTGTTCTCCATGATATGTCAAGATTTGCTTCCTGGATCTGTTTTTAGAATCCTTGATTGTATGCCACAGCAATCCGTCTGTTTGCAGGTGCTAGTGTGTATTATCTTGTTTTACTGCTAATCTTCTTATTTTTGTACTTTATGTACATTTTATTGTTTGTCCAGATGTTATCAAGGATGTTTTTGTATTGCGAAACACTCCTTACTATTTTACCTGTGCCTCTCAACTTTAGTCTAAACGATTAAGCAGGAAAGGTTAGCACTCATTGTGAGCCCTTACAACAGCCTGAATAGCTTACCCTAAAAATTGTCGACCGTTTGTCAATAGTAGTTCACTCATTAATTTAGAGCAAAGTTATCAAATGCTTCAATGACAAGTTGGCAGTGTCATTAATGCATTTTTGTTCATTGGTTCTGTTTATTTCCACCCTTTTCACATTCAGTTCTAACCAGCATACATCCCCTGACAACAACTGAATTTGTTTCATACAAATGTGTTAAAGAATAAAAAAGGTTTGTTGACATATTGAGTTGATAATGAACTTTAAGGAACTAAGCTCAGCATCTGTTGTTATGGTTTATTACATCGCCAATCTATGAGGGACAGTATTTTAAAAAGGCCTCTGACAAATTTTGAGATAACACATCAACATATGTTATATATCCCTGTATGTGCACCATACAGAAATATCTAAAAAGACTTTTGGGCCCAACCATTGGTCTTTATTGATATCCCTTAGTTAGTGTTATCAAAAATAACAATAGTCATTTTTGAATGTCAAAAAGTTCAGTGAAAAGTCAACTTATGGTCAATCGAGACTTCATACATAAAATGGGTTTCAAGGTGTCAAAACGGATCTAATGTAGAAATATATAACCTATACGTAGGTGTAAAGCACAAAAACTTCATGTCATTGTGTGGTTTAAAAAAATCAGGCCAGTGTGTGGGAGTGTAGCTGTTAGAAAGGCATCAGCCTTTCTATTCAAGCACACCTTTCATTTCCACTGTGAGAGAATCCAAAAATGTACAGACTGAGAGTAAACAAAACAAAAACAACTCCCGCCAAAATAATTCTCATCTCAGGTCTTCAGAGAAACCAAATATATTTTAACTCAGAACCATGGACTGCACCCGGATCTCTTATCTTTTTTTGACTTTAAACCAAACTTTGATTCACAGCTGGGAGAGGCTATATGTGTAATACAGAAGGCGGTAGTAGTGGTGGGGGACATTTTCCCTCTTCCTTTATCCTTGCCTCAATTGTTTGTCACTACCAACCCAAGGCAACTTTTCCAAATAGATTCTGTGCAAATCTTCATAGTACATTAACCTAAATTCAGTAGATTAAATGTGGTCCCCACTAGCTCTCCCCTCCCCAAGTTGATCGTCCTCCTTTCTTGTCAAAAGATGCTCCATTTTGTGCTTGCAGTGGTCTTTCTCTCTGTTCAATGGCCAGAAAGATGGGAGTGAAGGAGGACATGAGTAATAACTAAAATACCAATTTTTGTTGTTGGCTCTAAAACCCACAGCATGAGTGCTGTGTGGGTACATCATTAAGCGTATTTGGGTCTTGTGAAAACCCCTAGGCACTATAAATGAAACCTCTCCTAATGGTCCAGGGAACCATTTACAGCCAACAAATACATACTTTGTGTCAACTGAAGGCGAAATCTTCTGGGTATCTGTTGAGTCTCATTATTTTGTGCAGGTCATAATAAATGAAACCACACATTAAGGTACTGATTCATTCAAAGAGGAGTCTTATCTTGTATTAGCTTAGATTTGATTTTTTTTTTTTAGATGCTTTCACTCTGGGGCAAATTTTTAATTGGTTTATGCAAGCTGAGTGCTAAATAAAAAACTGCCTTATTTATTTTCCTAGTTCAAGTGTCCAAGATATTGTGTAAACCCTCCTAACAAACACAAAATAATTAAAGCTGCTAGGACGCACTTAATTAGATACTGACCTTTCACTTTATTTTTATATGTCTGTCCAGTAAACTATTTTACACTCCTTGCCATGACCAGATGTCACCTAACGCTACTAATTTGCTCAAATAGCAATTATCATGATTAAAACTGTTCAAGCTAAAAGTGAGCACAACTCAGCTGGAAGTTCTCAAAGACAAAGGAAAAACTGGAATATTGAACAAGGTATCAATGTCAACCTAGGAATAAAGGAGTGATTAAGTTCAGTTTAAATTGGTAAAGTGAATATTTCTATTGCAGCTTATCCAGAAAGGAGGAGGAAGACCTCATTCACACTCACAAAGGCACACACATTTATACACTTGGTAGACAGCTTGGGGTTAAGCGCCTTACACACCAACATATGACAGTAGGAAACTGGAATCTAACCTACAACCTTCTGATGGCAAGATAACTTCTTTACCAGTGAGCCACAGTTGCCCAAGCACTGCTATTTTTCGTTTTTGAAAAGTGTTTTAAAATTGCTTATCTACTTTGGAGGGAAACGTTTTAGCTTTCTGCATTTCTCTTATAATGATATATGCCCTTTAAGCTTCTAATCCCATTGTCAAATGTTGAACTCAGAAATAAAATGCATCAGAGCTACCAGCATCTTTGAGAGCAAAAGAGCATTTTTAGCATATTTCTGCTTATTGATTCTCTTTGCAGACCTATCTGAATCACAAAACTGTCCAACATACCACCAAGATAAAGAGATGTCTGACAGTAGTATCAAGTAACACCCTCACATTCAGCACTCTGTGAAGTATGTTCTTTGGAGTCAGTCAGAGATTCAAGGAAAACCTGCACATAGCCTAACTGGTTGCAGCATATACCCTTTCAAATCTCTGTGGACTTGACACTGCCTCTTACTGTTCAGTCAGTTCTCCATCTTTGGAAGGCAGCTTGACTTGCAACAACAGCTTATTCTTGAGTCGTTTGAAAATGTTTCTCCACTCTATATTCATACAAGGAAGTGTTATGCTTCAATAATTTGTGGTTATAAGTATCATTATGCATTCTAGCTTTGCTCTACATACAGCTACTCTTGTATTTTGATGTAAGACTGAATTTTTAATAAAGAAAAACATTTTTTGCAGACATTAATTAATTAAAACTGACATGAGAAAAGAATATGTGCATTTGTGTCGCACAAATCTTTTTTTTGTCATTTTTGTTTCTGTCAACACTGGCAGCAGTTTTCAGTAAAACAAAAAAAAAGAAGTTTGTTTATACACTTCTTGTTTAAAGCAACACGAAGACTAGTTTGAGCACTGGGAAGCATTCTGCAGCCAAAAAGACATTTTTCCCAAAGGAGATGAGTGTAGACGAATATCTTTGCCTGAATTTCACTGTACAATGAACTCTAGTATATTATTTAAGTGTCTGAAGTGAGAATGAAAATGTGGAATTTTTTTACAAAGGTATCATCTCTCTTTTCTTTTTTTTTTGTTTGTTTTACTGATTAAACCACTGTAATATTCTCTAAGGGATGATCTACATGATCTTGTTATTTATCAATGATGTCCAGCAAAAAGGGTTATGTTTGTAGACCTTTTAATGAACAGACAGCTCGACGTTGGTTTGCTTTAACATTTTTTTTAGTCTTAACTGTAGCTTACTGGGACAGATGACTTGCAAAGCATTCGTTTTCCCCCAAACTAGTTGACATGCTACAATCTACAATTTCTAAGCATTTTTTGTAAATTTTATGTAACTGAACAACATTAAGTATTGCAAAGATGTGAAATGGAAAGAAAACACATGCTAAATGTGTTGCAAGCGAGTACACAATACGGGTCAGGGAGAGAGAACAATAGTCTATAAAGCAAAATCCATAGCTTTAAACAACTAACAGTTCAATTCATGATGACACAACAACAAGCCAAGAGATGGTATTAAACTTAAGCTTATAAACAAGAACAGCAATAATGGGAAAATCTGCCAAGTGGACTGGAGACGGAGAAATTAGGGATAAGCATTTATTGCATTATTGTGTAAAAAATTTACCCTAAGGTTTTTGATTTATTGTGACGATAAACTCCAACAAAAATATGTTTAAAAAACTTTGAAACTGACTGTACAATCAGATATTTTTTTCATTTTTCCACTGTTGGTTCCATGAGATCATCAATAAATATTAATAAATTAAAAATGTGTTATTAAATATAGCTACTGTGTGCAGGTTAGTGTTTAATCATCGTACTTTGTCACTGGTGTCATGAAGAACCAATTTCAAAAAGGATATATTTTTAAGAGCAATATATTATGTGTTTGTAGTGCTTTGACTGCAGTGACTGGCCATCACAGTTGACTATAAAAGACTGAAAAAAAGCTATACAAACTTTATCATCACTTTTATTATGACAAATAAATGCAAAATATCATAATTTATATTTTAATTTCATATGGCCACCCCGTATGCAGAGATTCATGAATCAGGTAGAGAATGTTTCATTGGGACATCTATGACTAATGAAGTACTCAAACCTGCCCTTTATAAGAGAGCGACAAAAAAAAATCCATTATTTGAGAAAATGTATGAAACATCATATTTGCAGTACTTCAGTTCCAGACAAAGCTACAATATTGAAGATGGTCGCCTGGTCAGGTGAAACCAATATTCAGCCTTTTGGCTGAAAACGCCCTGAAGACTCTTATGCTACACATAGTGGTGACATCATCATGTTATTGGGATTTCTATTTCTATTTCAGCAGGGTCACTAAAATAGGACTACCATACACTGAAATAATCTACTCTGAAATAATATGTATGAGCTTGAACTATTTTGCAAAGAAGTGCTCAGCCACAGGAAACATAGCCCAAAAGACTTTGTAGTTGTGTCTGCAGCAAAAAATGGTTCTACAAAGTATTGACCGTTGCTGAATATAAGTTTCATGTGGGAAGAAATTAAATCAATGTATCATTTTCCATCTACTCATTAATTATGCACTGTATTGTGGTGTTGTGTTTTATAAAGTCCTCGGACAATGCATTCTGTTTTACAGTCATATTTGACAAAATGTGAAAAAATTCAACTTGTATGAATAGCAGCAATACTTACTTCATAAGGCATTACAAGTCATGATTACTTCTGATTTTAACATCTGTTTTTATCCTACTGTGATAGCTCTGTTGAGAAAGCACCATTGAGGAAACCATTTGAGTTGCATTAAACTTGAGACAAATTAGTGACTTAATAGTGTGATAAGGCTTATACTGGCACAATGTATGAAATGTATGAAAAAATAACTCCTCAGTTTGACAAATATGAACTATTCCTTGTTAGATTTTCTTGTACAGCAAATGCAAATTATTTGAAAAGAAAATTACAGACAGAGGAACTTACGTTATTGTGTTATCTGAAGATTATTGCCTCCAGCAAAACAAATAAAAAATGTACTCTCCAGAAGTGATAACCATCAGCTGTGGAGCAATCCTTGTTTTCCCTTTTGGATGAGGATGGATGTTTATATATCATCTCGATTAGACATGGAGCAGACACGCAACATGATGAATGCCAGATTTAGCAGAATGTTTTCAAATTAGATTGTTTACTGATAAATGCATAACTCAACTATTTATACTTACAGATTGTTGTAATATCTGAACATTATGACATGTTTTTACAGTATTTCTAGTGGGATTTTTTTTATTTTTATTTGAAACAAACTGATTTCTTTTCTTCTAAATTTCAATTTGTGGTTTAATTTTAATATTATCTGATCAACTGATAACTTCCCATCCAAAAGTGATAAAGCCTGAAGAGGAATTCATATCTGGCTAGATTGGAAGTCAGCATAGACTATTATGGATGTAATTGGTTAATTATATTGCTCATTATAAGTGATGAACACTGAGTGCCAATATTAATTTGACTCATGAATGCCACTTTGTATAAACAACACCCAGAGACAGTCACATCGATGCATCAGTCAGTGTCTGCATGGTAGGTAAGAGAGGTGTCATCTTTGTGTGAAAAATAATCCAAAAGTGATCAAGCCTGAAGAGGAATTCATATCTGGGTAGATTGGAAGTCAGCACAGACTATTATGGATGTAACCTTTCTGGTTAACATCTATGAGATTTTCTTTTTTTTTTTTGTTTTTTTTGTTCAAGTTTGTTTTATAAAATAAAGACTTTTCACACTGGTACAGATAAAAACAGCTCACTTTTTTATTTGCATCAAATGCATTCTGTAACTTGCTAAATTTATATATGCAAAAACCTAAACTGGTCTTGTAAACATTTCTATTTCAAATAAATGCGATTATTTCTAGTAATTCCGAGCATGGAGTACAAATGTTTTGGGGCCATTTATCCCCAAGATTCTGAAAACTCTGAGAAGAAATCCAATCTAAAACCACCAGTATCAGTCAGTCAATACTGATGTTTTGGGACAGATTATCTTGTTGTGTGAGCGGTTTACCTGTCTCACCTTAAATTCCTCAAACTGCTTGAAAAACCACCTGAGAAATTCCCAAAAAGTTTAAAGCATGCTTCATATTTGTTGGTCTTTTATTTTGGACACTAAATGTTACTGAAAAATTTGTTTAGACATATACATTTGAACCTTAAAATCAGATTTAACGGATGCTGCTTTAATGAATAGTCAGTGTTACTTAACCTTGTGTAGGTAGTAAAAGTTTCATGTTTTTGAGATATCTAGTCTTTCTGAATGGATCACACAGAACATTTTAACCTTAATCAATTTTTTACCAACAATTCACATTTGAATTTTTACCCCATATCAGATGACAGAGTATTAGTACTTTATTGTTTCTAATGAAACAACAAACTTCTAACAATTATTACATGAAGCAAACAATATGTTTACCCTGTCACACCACTGAAATTTAAAAGGACTACAAAAATGTGCTTCATGTAAAAAAAATACCTCAGATTTCTAAGCATTGAATACTTTACCACAAGAAATTCCACAGCTAAGCAAGGCTGCTGCAGATTCTTTTCTTTTTTTTTGATGCGTTAAAACAATTTAATGACATTACATTGCACGAAAGATTCTATCCTACTCTATGAAGGTCATAAATTTCGCTCACCATGACATGCAAAATTTTTATAGTGGGTCCAACAGTAGGGTTTCCTGAACTATTTTCTGGCCAATTTGGCTAGTAATTATCTGACCACTTGTAGGCAGTCAGACTATTGATCTTATACTCCCAGAAGGTCAAGCTGTCATTAAAAACTAAGATAAGATCATGACAAATTTAACTTAAATTGTTCTGACGCACAAACTGATTGTACATTTTGCACCCTTCGTCATTATAATTGCTGATTATACAAAACAAAAGTGGATCAAAAGTGGGAAACAGACTTTATTTATAAGACATGGCTTTATTTTGTGCAATTTACTGAATTTCTTGTTTCTATACACTCTGAGATGTGATCTTTACATTCACATTTAATGAAGTTTTAGATATGGTGTTTAGATATTTATGCCAATGAAGGAAGGAGTGGTATGTCAGGACTGCTGCAGAATTTTTTCATTATGTCCAAATCACCAGTGGCAAGCTGGCTTATCTGGTGAGCAAATTATTTATGCAACAGTATAGGATGCATGAGAGTTATTTACCTAACGCAGCACATCTTCTTGTAGCTAATAAATGACAAACCAAATGCACAATAGTGTGACGAGGGTATTATACAGTTCAAAGGTAAAGTGAAAAAATTACATTGCGTCAGTGAAGACATTTCGATTATTCTAATATTATATATTAGCTGAAATGCTTGACTGGTTCATGATTTTTTAACATGAAAGCTTTTTAAGAAGCAGTCACACATTCCTCGTATAAAATGGCTTCATGTAGATCCTAACACTTTTGCTTAGAAAATCTGGAATGTGTTCCTATTCCGGGATAGAGCTATACACGAGATTCCCTCTGTCTGAAGCTGTCTTGATCCACAAAGACCCTGGAAAATCTGTGAGCTTTCCACCTTGTTTTACAGCATCACCATCCAGCCAATTGGTTCCAACTCATAAAGTTCTTCAATAGAGGGAATGCTTTACTTCATCTGGCTTTCAAAGATTAAATTCAGCCATCAATGGCTTTACATTTTGGAGATTACTGGCAATAATCTAGAGATTGATCCATAGCAAGAGAAAGGCTGACCTTGCAAGAATTGTTGTTTACCTGTAAGAGCAAAGGTGCTGACTTGCGGCTCCTTGGGTCAAAGGTCAACAGGATTCCATAAACCAGACAAATTCAATGGTTGGTTGAATGTGCAAATAAACATTGAGTCAGCATACAATGTGTTGCAGGGGAATAAATCTTCTGTGGTGTTATGTGTTTAGTACCTTATGGAAAAGCTGCATTATAATGAAATAGTAAATTAATACATTTTGATTTAAAGATTTAAACCCTGCTTTATGAAGTAAAATTCTTAATCTCTTAAGATTATGTGAAACAGCTTTGTGGGTTATAATAATTCCATCACAGGAAAAACATACTGTTATAGTAAAAAAAAAAAAAAAATGTAGATTTCAAATATGCAAAACATTTCTGGATCATACAATTAGAGTTTAACAAATGAACAGAAACAAATTATCATCAATTTCTAAAACTCAAAAGCTGCTTTTCTAACCAAACTCTTGTCAAAATATTAGCACAGATCTATGTGATGCATTCCTGCAACAAAGTATATTATTTATTTGAATAAATTCAGATAAAAGCAAGAAAAAAAAGGGGTGGGGTGGGGGGGGAGGACAATAATATGAGTGGTGAAAGGAATGTTGTCCTTGCTGACACATGAAAGCTTATTTCCAGACCAGAAGACAAAACGGAATAGATGGTAGAGGGGAAAAAAATTAACTACGCTCAGATTGTGACTACTAGTGCAGCAAAGACCAAGGTTACTGAACAAAATCTGTAACAATGTGGTTGTATGAGGACAGCTCAGACCCAAAGACTTGAAATAAAATGGAGACAAAGTCATGGAAATGGTGATCAGGGGTTTGCCAACTGCAGTTTTAAAATCTACTACCTAAAAAGACAAATTTGGAGCAAGTGTGAAGCTAGAAGATGCATTAAGACATCATTTTGTATGTTCTTATTGACAGTGACAGTTGTTGGATACAGTGTAACTTAATATTTCTAGGTTTTGTAAGCCCAGTTATTGGTGTGAAAGTTATGTACTTATTCATACATAGCATTTTCCAAGCTAGTGGTTTTGCTGTAATCACTTTGTCTGTTCACTGTGTTCAGCTTTGGACCCCTGTATCATTTCCCTTTTAAATGAAGTAGGGAAAGCACCTGTGGCCTACAAAACCATCTCTCAGATAAAGGTCTTTCTGTCTGTTTGTTAGAGAAGTTACTGGATTATTTTGTATTCTTGTGCTTTAAGAAAGTATAAAAAGTGAGGATGCTAAGACAGATCTTTTTTCCCTAGAGTTATCAACACACCGTATTAGTATAGTTATTTTAATCAGACTGATTTGCGTTTACTTGACGCTTAGACGTCAGCACGCAGCCTTGAGCCATTACCCAGATTACTTCCAGATAATATATTACATTATTTTGGTTAAAACAGCATTCATGACAAAGGGGATACCCAAGTACTGACCCTTTGCAACTACGTCACTTAATCATTCGAAGTGCTATGATGTACATTGGAAGTGAGAATCTGAAGTATTGAACTGAGCGGATGAAGTTGTTTTCCCAAGTTGTTTTTGTCAGTTTATTCAAGGCTTCTACTTGCTGGAGTCGAACTAATTTATCTGTGAACGTAACACACCTGGTTAGACAGCGGTATTTACAGAAGCCTGAAACAGCTGGCTTAGAAACCGACCACGTCCTGCCTTCTGACGAGTTGATCAAATTACCGACTTTGCCTGCATTCACACCACATGATTTATGTCACTGCGTCATAAACAGTGTTTCCCCTTAAACCAGAGCTGCCTTAAACACGTACAGAAAATGAGATGCTCATCATTTTTTTCCATACATGCTAGACTACATGACGGCATGGCATTGTTTCCATGTTTACTGATGGTTAGACTCGTACCTTCTCCATAATGTAATACTTGATATCTTTCTAATCATACTTACTTATAAAGTATATGAACGTTAATCTTACCTTGTGTAAAGTGTTCGCTGCAAATCCGCGGTTACACCGAGAGCTGCTAATCATTATGATTGACGACTGCTATCCATTTCAGCATCTTTCCTTGCTAAAATAAAATGACAAACTTGGTTTTGACCCTTGTCTGTTTGTACAGCCGTCAGCGCAGCACCTTGTGACTATTTTACTGCGAAATCAACTACATAAAAGCGATATTAGGCTACCACATATACGTATTTTGACAGGCTTTATACAGGAGAGCGTAGGTTTTGACATCCATCGTGGTGGAGAGAGTGATGTCATGTGCAAAGGGCCATATATATTTATATATATTTTTTTATTAACCTGTGTTTATTTAATTGCCTACTTAACCGCTACAGGGCTTGATTTGAATATCAATAAGTGTCCTTATGATAAAAAATGGAATGCTTACTACCGGTTACCATCGTACTGACTAACAAATGCTAGTTTGCTATGATAAACACTGTCGATATTGTTGAAGTTAGTTCATTTAGATAAGGGATCTGCACTTTCTGACAAATTGCGACCACTGATTGGTCAGTTGTTTCCCAGAAGTGATAATATGCATAGACAAAGTTCAAATCCTCTTGCATGATGTTTTTTTTTTTTTTTTTAACTAACTATATAATATTTTATTGTTATTTTAAATGTTAAATTAGATATAAAAAAAAAAACCCCAACTAAATTTAATATTTTCTCGGGGTGCTAAGAGGGTGCCATGTCTTTTCCAGGGGGAGCTATAGCAACCCCTAACGCCCCTCTGGTTCCGCCACTGGTTAGACCCTTTCATTCTCTGATATTTTAGGGCAAAAATGTAAGCTACTCATTCTCTCTAAATTTCCACAGAAAATTAGGGTAACTGTAAACACAATCTTTGTCAAAGCTTAGCATAGTTTTAAGAAAGCTGTCACTGAAACATTCCTACATCCTTTTTACTTTTAGATCAATAGGACTTGCCATACTGGTACTACTACTGTGCTTTGTAAAAGTGGTTATAGCCCTTCAATCGTTTCACATATTGTCAAAGTTGCTAAAGTTTTTTTTTTTTTTTCATTTTCTTTTTAATTCTGGCAATTTGACTACAATGGAAAACATTAATTTACCAATCCAGCAGTCTTTTTTTCCTTAGTTTTGAGCCCAGCTCTCTTTCTAGTCATCAGATTTGTAGTACAATTTAGGCAGGATCCTTAATGTTAGGAATAATTACTGGATCTGTTAAACGTACTTTGTAGTATAAACACTGGTCATCTCAGGATGCTTAGGTCAAATTTCTTTTGTTTATTTAATAAACAACACTCGTGAATTTCATAGAATGTCTTCTGTTCAGGTAGAACCAGACACATTTTTTTAAGTTTCTCTATGAGTTGGCACTTATTACTGAAGAGGGTTAAGCCCACAACTACTTATCCATGATCTGAAAAAAATGTGCTTAACCAGGAGCCTGGAATCTTTGTAGCCTCCTATCTATCCATGAGAGATTTGTAAACAGCTTTGTTTTTACAAAAGGAGCTGAATCACAGCATGCAGCATAGCAACATGTCCTTTCTGATAACCTTTAGACTTCCTCTGCACTCTGAAACAACTGCAGTAATTATTGCGTCCAAGCGCCTGTACAGCTTTTGTGCAGCAGTTGACATGGAAATTATGCAATAAAATGAAGACATACTTTTTGCAATAAGTTATTTTGCATCTTAACAAAGCACAGTAAATCAGTCTAAGTACCAGTTTGCTCCAAAAGTATTTGAGCTCTAGAAAGGAGACTCCTATGAATATACAGGCATATGTAGCAGATTGCTGTTTCCATAATTCACAAAATAATTTAACACTGCAGATGATGATAGTTATTTATAGACAGATATAAAATTAGGCCAAATGTGGCAACATGCCCAAAACCTTAATAAATCTTGTGACTCCTGAAAGCTATTTTAATTTCTCCTAATAAGGTAATAAGCTTTGGATGATTCCCAGCTTCCTGACATAGAAGCCCTCAAGGGCTAGGCTAAGTTGTATTATGTAAATTAGTTTAAACCATTCAAAATGAGTCATAGAACATAAGCATACATATTCCAACTCTGTTCTGTCATATAGGAATGACTCATCTGTTATACTGTTAAGACTTTAAATTTGTTTACTTGATGGTACCAGGCTGTCAGCAACTTACCATTTCTTTGCAGGTTGGGAGGCATTAAGGTAATTTTCCAGCAATTTTGAGGAGACTTCAGGTGAAACATGCAAATGGAGCATACAATAGCTGCATGAGTAGAAATAACCTCTTTGCAGCACTACAAGAAGCAATTCTGACACTGATGGGAGTCTCCTTTGAATTAACCTTATTTCCAATCCCTACAGATGCGTATATGCACATGGTGTTATAAAAATATTACAATTTTACACAGGCAAACATTGCCTCACTTGGATGTTATTGGTAACCGTTTTGTGATGTGTTATTTCAACCATTTATGAGAAGTTTTAAAAGAAATATGCAGTGCATAGGTAGGGACATCTCTGCAACACTCTAAGGTTATTTTCATATCCAGGAGCACTTTAAACAGTTTTATAGAAAACACCACCTTATTACAGCATGGAGGGAAAAAAGAAACCTAACACCTAGCAGCTTTTTAACACATGGGCATGATGGAGGTGCTAACAATTTGTGAGTGAATTTTAAATAGGATGAGAACAAATAAAATCATCACTCAGATCATCTGCACTACCAAAACAGTTTGCATTACAGCATTGCAAATCAGATCAACAAAAACTATCAAACCAAGCAATAACTACACTTGCTTGAAAGTTTGAGACAGCTCAGCCTTTCTATTAACACAGTAATAAGTAGCTGGTTCTAGAAAAAAAGCCTTGACCTCAACCTTTTAAAAAAGTTGAACTTTGATTAAAAGTTGGATCGATGCCAAGAACCCAGTATAATAAGAATAGCTCTATTACTATTTCTGATAAGAAGAGTGGTCACATTTTCAGCCAGATGGATACAAAAAGAGTATATTTTAATCAGTTTGTTAAGAAACATATATCCAAATATCTGTGGGGATGTATGTAATTGTTAGATCCAGCATATAAAAATCTAATTCTGTTTAGATTATATTAAAGCCAAGATAAAATTACATTTCTTATTTTTAATGTCTGTAGATGCTAAATGCATTGTCAGTTTTGTATTCTAAGTTTAAATGCATTATATAAAGGGCCAAAAGGTCATTCATGGTGATGATGGGTGTATACATTTCTGACTGGAGTTGTATTTCAGCTGTATCTTCTTTGACCAAAACAAGAATATTACGCTATGTCTTCTTTATTATTCTGTTCACGAGACGTTCTTAGAGTAAATAGTGCAAACAGTTTTGAAAAGGATTTGCAATGAGATGTAGATACATTTTATATTATATAAGGTATTTGTTGTTGAGCTTACTTACTATAAATCACATCTTTTAATTCAGCCTAATATTGATGGTGATGCAATTTGGAAAACCATGGATGTTCTTGTTTTGTTTAGTGCAGAGAGATCAAAGATCTTCTCTTGTTTTATTTTTTGTAATTCAAACTAAAAGGAGAAAAATATATGTATGTATATTGTTTTTGCCATAATTTTCTCAATTTAAATAACTTGTTAAATAGACCCCACCTATTAAACATTGATTATAGGTACAAAATAGGCTAGAGTATTGACTTATCTGGCTCTGTTTGGCAGGAATATGAAATTCGACCTTCTTAACAATCTTCTTTGATGGTCCTTGTGTGGTTGTTTTCATCCTGTAGCCATAAAATGTAAATAATTATGGCAATACGAAGAGACAAATGACACACATAATAGTAATAGTTAATTTATGAATTGTGAACAACAATGGGAAGTAAGAGTATCTAGGGCAAACTGTGCAGAACATTTCAGACCTAATAGCTGCCAGCATGGTGCTCAAATAGTTCAGTACAGCAGCACAGCATCATTAGTCAGTGATGGGCTACAACCAGCTCTTCCAAAAAGGAGTTCAGCAATCTTTGTGTTGCTTAGCAATGTAACATGCTCAGAAAATAGAAGGAGCCGGCTCATTCAAGGGCGATACCACCTGTGGTTTTTATGCAATTTATACATCAGTGTGTTGTCTGGCACTACAATGCTTACTTTAGCTGTAAGAGGTATGAACCAGTTTGAGACATTTTGGCTGCTTTATGCTCACTTGATTGTGGTATTTTTTGGTTTTTGGACATTTTTTCTATCGAAGCGTTTGGGGGCAAGACTAATCTTTATCAAATGTATTTGGAGGGGATTTTGGTTCATAGTCCAGTTTCATTTTCCAGTACAGGTTGGACTCCACCAGGGCTGTGTATTTTCTGTAATCCTGTTTGTGGTGTTCATGGGTGGCATTTGAGGGTTTAATCATTGAGAGGAGAATGTATGGTTTTGGGAACTTTATTGCGTTCAAACCATGACCTTCAGCAGACACATTGTTCTAAACCAGAACAAAGGTGGTAGGTCAGTTTGTCGGCTTTTAGTATCTTAATATTTTGATCACTAATGATAATCACAACTAGCAAGATATTGTTGGAAGTTTGGCTTGCTGTATTGTAAGTGCTAGGAGATAAGCTGTTAAAATTCCCACCAGCACAAAACATGGTTGGTTTGATAAGTTGAGATGCTCATAGTACAGCTGCTTCTCCTTCCCATCTGGAGTCAGTTCAGATGGTTCAGGCATCTGATTGATCTGCCTCTTGAACAGCTCTGTTTGCAGATTTTCTTGCCACTATGACAAGACTTCAGGGGAGACCAGCAACAAAAAGTGGGTACTAACTCACTAGTCACAAAGTTACAATTTCTTTGCCAATATAAATATAAAGCAGCCAATGTTTTGGCATCAACTCAATGCATTTATGAAATTACATCAGATTTATATGGTGCTATATTAGCTCTTTATTTAAACTTCTAGAAAGGGTAAAGGTGACTTTCTAAACTTCAAAGAGCAATTCAAAATGCGTAAGAAAGAAGATTTTAGTGTCTTTTGAGTTTGGTAAAGAGATGTTTACAATTATGTTAAATGCCACAGACTACTGCCCCTTGAAAAAGAATTGTTCATATCTAAAAGACTAGGTTATTTCTCACCTAAAAAATTCACATCACTACAGTCCATTTCAAACAACCCCCATTTAAAATAAGAGATAAAACCAAGACAAATGTGAATGATTTCACCCTGATTAGACCTGTTCTTTAGCCAGAATACCCATGTAATGTCCTTATTCCTTTCCCTTAGATCGGCAAACATTTCTTGTTAAATAGGTGTCAGTCTGAATAAAAAATGTATTACTCATGTGGGTCCAGAATATTTTTTTTTATTGACGGTACTCGTATGTGAAATTAATGTTAAAAAGTGAGCAAAAACTCACGTTAAGCAGAGACAGATCAGACTGTAGATTGCCTGTTATTACTTCAGAGCTCATTGCAGAAATTTTCACTGCGCAATAAATCAAGCTCAATACATTTTCACTCCCACAGTGTGCTCAAACCACATGCTGAGTGGTTGTTTGGAAAACGGGTCATTGCCTTGATCATGAAAGCTTGTCCATGCTGTAATAGACCGTGATGAATTAAACTCACTTTAACAGCTTTCAGGGCATCATCTGCGTTTTGGCGACATTCTCTAAAAGTGGCTTCTGTCTTCTTTTTCATTACAGTAATCTACATCCCAGTCTACTAGACTGAGCAAAGAAAAGGTTCATTAAATTGTATTTTCAGTTATTGGATCACATTTCTTTTGCCTAACTGGCTGAGCAGAAAAAAGATGTGACTTGATTGCTAACTCCAATACTTTTACTCCATAAACACAAAAAAACAAGCAGATGGAAGAAGTCCTTTTTAATAGCGTGCTTGAAAATGATTGTACATGAACTGCGGACATCAAAGGCATATTTAGGTACTTAAAATGCTGGTCCTCATGGCAAATACAGTATGTTAATTTCAAATGATCTAAAAATAAAAGCAATACTAGAAGTGTTATGAAAGTCATTTGGAGTCGGGATGGACAATAGTACCTATAAACATATTTTTATTAAAAAAAGATGGCCCCATTCTACTTCTTCTCTTATAAAACAAAACAAAATTGTACTTCTCCACTATCCACCTAAACCCAATGTCAACAGATAAAATCCCAGCGCCTGAATGCATGTCTTTCTTTCTTGTATTTTTGCAGGTAGTACAATGATTTGTTGCCAGCTGTCTACAGCATTGTGCTAGTTGTGATGTTTGTAAGCTATACCACCATCTGGGTATGCACATGTTGTGCTTGTCTTGTGTGTTCTCTCCAGTGGAGCTGCAGGTTTCCACCACAGGGTGGGGCTGAGCAGTGTGGTCCTGCACACCTGGTACTTTTCAGCCCATCAGTAGATGCTTAAGAGGATCTGGTTGCTGGTCATTTAATTCCTAAGTGTCAGCTGTGGTGTTACCTCTAACCCCTCTACATAGTGTGAATTTACTAGTGGTCTTTCAAGCCTCATCTCAACTATGTTCATTGTTCCTGCTTCCAAGGTACCCTCTTAAGGGTACTTCCTGGATTGCTCTCTCTCACCCGTCCTGCATACAAAATACTCTCATATTTCATTCTCCATGACCAGCGTTTGCAGGGCTCTTGACTTCCACTGATACTCCAACCAACCTGCCCTGCAATGCGCTAACATATATTCTGCACAGACTTTACACCCCCATACGCTGTTCCCTTCTTTCATGCTCCAAGCTAATCATCTAAGTTCAGTAAGACCTTCCACATGGTTTCTCCAGCAACATTCACTTATGTTATTCCTCCCACTCATCTCTCGCCATCTTCCTCAGTGATTCCACTCTTCACTCCAGGATCAACTCATCTCCAGTTCTTCCTGAATTGCAATAAACCTATTAAGTTTTTACCCTTGTCTCCCGAGATTTTCTACACATGTGGTCAGAAGAGTGCCTCAAACCATGACAACCAATGTAAAACCTTTAGGAGCAAATTCTCACTTTTAAATTATTCTCTACTCTATTGATTTGTGCAAGTGCATCAAGATGCAAAAAATATTTTAATAGGGTATTTTTTTTTATTTTTTTGTCTGGTTATGTGCTCTTTCTGTGTTGTACAGGAGCCATGGTGTACCCGACCTTCCGACAGTCGTCCATTGGTGGCGAGTAGGTATGAACAATGCATTGATTTAATTTAAAATTTTCTACTTAAAAATATATTGTTAAACTTTGTATTTCATAAATATACATATTTGCAAGAACTCATGTATTTTATGAGCAAATTATAAATCTGGCCAGGTTATTTGATGGTTGTCTCTACTATGCATCTTTGTGTTGCCTGTGATTACTAGAAACCTGCCATAGTGTCGGCTGACCACTGAGATGGGAACCAGTGCCACCAACACTGTGACCTTACAAGGACAAGCTGATACAGGAACTCGATAGGTGGGACAGAATCCTTGAATACTTCTTTTGTCTTTTTTTTTTTCTCTCCAATGGCAACATTATTAAACCACATCTGCCATGCTCAACTTATATTTTGTCTATACTTGTTTTCTCAAATTCTATAATATGAAAAAAGTAGACAGCTCTGCTCATGGGTTGACGCTGACTGGCCTTCTTGAATTTAAATTAATCTTTTCTTGTCTACTGACAGCATGTTTGTATTCCTTTCACTTTATAGAAGTTGATTGAACCACAGCGTACTCATGCTCATTCCTGCACAGCAATATTTCTATCTCAAAAACCAAAACATCACTGGTACTTTAGTCTTCAGATAGCATCAACTTTTTTTCTAGAAACACTGATTTCTGAGACATTTCAATAGATTTGAATTGGTTAATATGAACATATAAGACTCGTCTACTATGTGCCTGCAGTGTTCCAAGCCAGCATACAATCATCCCTCAGTGAGTACCTCCAGATGCGTTTTGCTGAATTTCTGAGTAGAAAAGGCTGTATTATTGATCCATCCATGTTTATATAAATCTAGGTATGAAAAAACTGCATACTGAGCTTCAATTGGCTTGAAATTGGTACAAGTAAATGTAAATCTTTTATATCCATCTACATAAAGTTGCAGCCTAAGTAAAAACCTCAGTTTTTTTTAAGTGACCATAACTCTGATTTAGTGGATAGAGCTGAAAAGGTTTGTGTTGTGTACTCGTGGAAAAGATACCCCCATCATTTACTGTCATGCAGTTTATGAAGCAATTCTTAACAACACTAAAAATCTCTGGTATTTGGAAAACTGTATTAATTTGGTAACTTGACCTAAAACAGGAAAAGTTTTGTCAGCTGTGATGTCAGATAATGAGGAACAAAATCTTTTAATTCAGTGGATGTAAATATTTGGTTTAAACTCTTGTCTATACCACAAATTTATGTGCTAGGATTTCTGTGTCCACATCTATCAGAGTCAAATGAGGAGCTCAGCCCATGGTAGTATATACAATCAGTAGGAAATTTATCAAATTCTGACTTTCTAAATGTACATAAATTTGGTCCCGTGTGAACCCAGCACTGGAGGCTTTCTGTTAATCCTCAGAATGTTGTTTCCTTCTGGGAACATATTATTATTACCACTGCATATTAAAGAAGCCAACCTTGCTCATGGCCAATTATATTTATTAAGTGGGGTCTATTTTTAAGACAAATATATGCTCTACTCTGATGTCTTTAATTGCTTAAGCACCTTAAAAAGCACACCTGTGTTGAAAGGGCCTTTGAAAGCTCCTGCAAATCCAGAGGACAAAAGATGAAGCACTTAAGCTGTTAAGAGACAAAACAGGCATGTAAAAGACAGATGAAAGTGTAGAGTACCTTTGCAGGGAAATGCCTTTTGTTCGGACCTAAACCATTAGCCCAAATTTGGATTTTTATGCCATCAAAGAGGTTTTCTTTTACTAAGCCTAAATATATTCTACAAAGAAGTTAAAAACAGAGACAGATTATAATGAATTATTTAGAAATTACATGCTACAACATTATCAATGTATCAGAACATGGCTTTTTCTGTATCCTAAAATGTGTTATGTCCTATGTGCTTCATCAATACTCCTAAATTAAACTGCCAGCTAATGAATCCGTTTTAAGAATTGTACTTTCTGACTGCATTATTTGCCTTTGGGTGTTCATTTTTACATATTTGGGAGGGATTTCATTGCTTTTGAAGAGATGGCACATTTTATTAATATGATTTCAAGTAGCAAAAGCAATATTTTGAGAGAGCTTATAATCTGTGTAACTTTACTGAAGATAAAAACAAACAAGTAGACTGAAAATATAGCAAAAATAATTAGATTTTGATTAAATCATGCTCTGCATAAAAGTGTAAATGGATAGCACATTGCTAAATTGGAATGCATTTTCTAATATTTTTTGCTTCTATGCTGATATATATATAGAGAGAAAGAGAGAGAGAGCTATGTATCATTTCAAGATGTGTAAATATCTTTTTATTTTTATGCTATATTTTAGGAATGCCAGTGCATGTTATGCTCTTTCTATGCCTTTCCCCTAGCAGACTCACAGGTAACATGTATAAGTGATGAATATCTTAAACTCTTCCACAAAGGAGAGAAATCCAGCCCTATCTGTGTACACAGTGCTTAAGGATCAGTTTTTATGCAGGCTGTGAGTAACATCAGTGACTACATCACACCCACATTTATGCATGCAATAACTGATCAGGAGGCTGACCAAGTGTGACCTCCTCAAATAAAATATAAGGAGGTTTAAATTTATAATAAAATCCTCAAACATTTATCATGAAAGCTGCATCAGTCAACAAAACATCTCACAGAGTTGCCTTTGATGTCTTCACACCAATAATATATCTCATGTAACTTGGACGCTGTGGTCAGATAGTATAAATGTCATACACAAGCTAAGTCTCTCCATCTGGTCGTTTTTTTATTGCTGCACGCTTACTTTGCATAGTTTCAACTTTGATGTTGCAGCGCTGGCGCTCTTTCAGGACACACAAGGGGATTTAGCTCTCAGTCATTCAGCAACTCTGTGTCCTCTGTGTCATTCAGGAGGGGTTTGACGCTTATTAACTGCAATGCTGCTGCAAATTTCTTTTTATAAATTTTGAGCAACAGAAGAAAAGATCCATTTTCACTGCCTTATCGTCATTCACTAGCACAATTATTGCGCTTGAAAGTATTGGGATGTTCTAACTTTGCATAAGCTTACAGTAGCAGTAATAGTTAGAATAATAATGATCAGTAATAAGTCTGCTTCAGATTAAGAAGACATCTTATTCATTCTCTAGTCTCATACGAGTTGTACTGCTATGACGGAAAGCGGGTAAATTAAGCGTTAATCACATTAATGTTTTTCTTAGTAAAGACATCTCTAATGGACTTGCTGACACGCTGTTCACACCGTAAGTTGTTAACAACCCAGGGAGTCCACAAGTACAAAGAAATAGGAAAAAAATAAGCCTATAATACAGAAAAACAGCTGAAAGGTGACATCTCTAAGGAGAACTTAAGAAGTTATTTGCATGCATTAATAACGTTTGCTACTTAATATTTTTTTTCTGGATTTTGGCGGGAAACTGCATGGTGAGAACCCAAGTATGTGTGGGGAACACATGCAAACGCCAGGCCAGGACCCTGCAGCTCTTTCTGTAACCAACTGAGATATTCACTAATTGTTTGTTTGAGATGATTGTCTTGCTGAAGTATTCACACTTATTTTCTTTCTACATTCCTTTCATAACTGTCTCTCTATTGATTGATTCTTACATAAAGCAAAATGATGATGAACACATGCCAAACACGTGGTGTGCAATTACATCTAAAGAGTCTTTTTGGTCTGAAAGACCATATTTTTCTGCTACATCATGGGCTGTAAGCAAAAATTAAACAAATGAATGTGCTTTTTCTTCAGTAGTAGAGATTTGTCTCAGTGAGTGTTCTTAGAAGCCATGGTGACTGAGTTTATTTTTTTTTTATAGAAAAGCTCACTAAGGTCTTTTTGAAGCTCTCTGTGAGTGATCCTTGGCCCTTGGGCAATTATTCTGATAATTACTAATATTACACAGAAATTTTCAAGGAGCACCTGGTTCAGGCTAAATTAAGAGTCTTTCATTGATGTTTCTAGCCAATCCCAACAGTATAGGAACAATCAGGCTGAAGGGATCTTGAGATAACTTTTTTTTTTTCAACCATCATAACATGCTTCTTTCGCAATACCTTGGTAGCAAGGAGCCTTTTTAAAGGCCTCAGTTGGTGCAAAACAAGCTGGTATTACTCTGCACTGACAAGAGGAAAAAATGTTTTTTTAAACACTGACATATGTATTGTCTTTTTATACCTTTTGTGCAATTTTCTGCTCAAGTTTTCAGTTCTTATTCCCTGTTCAATTCCCTTTTATTTCATATAATGTATTCTTTAAGTTTTTGTTTCACATGGATTGTGTCCAACATTTGATGTGAAATACAGCAATTGGACTGAGAGAAATGGTATCATATACAATACGTCCTTCAGTTTGTTCTATTACTTTAGTTGAAAGATTGGTGGCCTCGTCTAAACAGAGACATAGCGCCGTCTAAAGGTAGAATTTTTCAGCCAACATCTTAAAATACCATTTGTTTTCATTCAGGGGTCTCATGTAAGCATAGATTAAATTCTCTCAATGTATTTTGCATTGTTCAAATTAAGACAGAGACTCCAAGGTGTGACAAAGTACATCTTGCATTGTGTAAAAAGGGGCCTTCAGTGGCATAAATAATTTCTTACTAAGAAGATTAAATTCAAAACTTGAAAAAGACAGGCTGTTGCTGACTCTTGGCAAAAGCCAGATAAAATGTTTTTTACGTGCATTTTCTTTTTTCCACTAGAGTGATACAATTATGGACATTGTCCGCCTGTTTAGATCTTATTTTCCAATTGCATTTCAGAGGGCATCAATAAAATGAGCAAACAAATACAGCACTTCTGTACTGTAAGTACGGAAGCACTATACTTTAGCATTTAAGTTCTGTACAAACAAGATATATATTATCTTTTAGTACAATGCCTGGTTTCCATCAGCTGTAGCTGTACCACTTTCCAGCTCCAACAAGACTCCATGTGATCCATCTTTTATCTTCATATTAAGCCTAAAGGAATATTAGAGTGGAGCCAGTTGCCTGTCTGTCTTCTATTGCTTTTGCAAAAAAAGATAAAAGTTTTAGTTATTTGTCCCTGAGACAAAGTACTTCCACATCTATTTGTAACATATTGACACCATGTTCCAAATTATTATGCAAGTGATATTTTCTCAGATTTTCCTAAATTGTCAGTATAATTTTCAAGACATGAACTATTACAATATAAATCAAATTTTACTGAACAAAGCTCCCAATGAGAACAGTATTTTTTTCAAAAATAAAAAACTCAAAATGCTCTGTTCCAAATTATTATGCACAGCAGATTTTCTAAACATTTTATGGATTATAAAGAACTGCAAACG